>SNQN01008275.1:18675-29876 GCA_008642245.1 Bassia scoparia | reverse complement strand
GCGAGACGCTCTCAAAGATTCCAATTACATTAATAATCACATTCATCTCCCCCATTTCAATTGCCTTTTACAAAAAATTTAATTCTCACATCACCACTCAAATAACCTCTTCATCAAATAGCCCTCCTTTTAACACCAAATTACATTTCATCCTTCACTCACCCTTCATTCAGAAACACACTTGAGGGCCTCATTTTGCACGTGATGAAATTCTTGTTTTTTGATTCAACAAACCTCTTCCCATCTTATAAATGGCCACCTAACACATTTGGGAGGGTCACTTATGATATTTAAAAGATATTCTAACAATAACCAATAATGATGATGACCATAATAATAACAATAAGAAACAAATGAATTAGTAATAATAATATAATAATATAGCCCAAATAATTAGCACACTAACCAAGATTATTAAGCTAAATTTAAAAAAACTAGGGAAAAAAAAGAAAAAAAGAGGCTTTCCAAAGGGGATATTTTGCTTTTTTTTTTTATTTGATTTGATTGTTCAGTTGAGTAATCAGTACTGGAGGACATTGCTGTGGCCAGATGGGTTGGTTGGATAGCCCAGTTTCAATGAGTTGTTAGCCAACAATATTATTTGGGCGTGAAATTACCAAAATACCCATTGGGGCGAAACCGAAATCGGCGAACGCCATGTGACCAAAGTTCCAGGGAATGTCCAAAGTATTTCCTCCTCGACGGAGTGGGACACCACTTGAGGGTAATCATGTATTGACGATATCATTAGGATTGGAGCCTTTGATTGAGGCTCACTCATCTGAGCTTTTCAAAACAGAGTTTCAGCCTCAACGTTAACGAGCGTGAGATCTGTCATGATAGTTTGAAGGATCTGATTGTTCTCTTCCTGAGCTGACTGATCGGCCTGCGCCATCAGTTCATCCAGATGCTTCTGTTTTCTCATCCTCGATCTTCGCGCCGATTCTCTGTTCGATTCCATTCTCTTCCTCTTCCTCTCATCCATCAATTGCTGCAAGTCTCCTTCAGATCCTGAGTTCTGAAGTTGACTGCTTGTCATCGAATTCCCACTTGAGCAAGCCATTCTAATATTGCTCGCTAATTTCCTGATATCAATMGTACGGACTATTTTTGATATAGCAAAACAAAAGATTCAATCTTTCTTATGGTATATACACTTAGCAGGACGCAGGACCCAATCCAAGAAATTTAAATAAATTAAAAAAAAAAGGGTTTTTTTTTTTTATTTTATTTTTAGTTTTTGCTGATTAAAATTAGAATAAAAGGGGGGCTAATTTAAGAAAAATGATGGGCTAATTAATTTATGAGAAAACATAAAACCAGTAAAGGAAAACAACAGAGAATGATTGAACTAAGTGGGTCCTGCGCCTGAGAGAGGAATTTATCATAAACCCAGAACGAAGGATTTCACTAAGAACCGGAGACATTAATTATGAACATCAATATCCCAGATCTTATATTGCATTAAATTTTTTTGAAACTTTCAGGTGTCTGAAAAACAGAGTATTAGATCTGATGAAAAAATCAAAAAACAATTGATTTTGCTGTGAATTGAAGGTTATTRAAGACTTTTTTGAACTGGGTTTTTCTTAAAGATTCAGAAAGGTGAGATTTGAAGGAATTAAAGCTTGATTAGAAGGAAAAAAGTCTCAATTTTTTGGGACTTGTATAAGCCAAAAAACAGAGCAACAGAGTATTGGAACTCTTAGAAAAATCTAGAGAGGGAGAGAGAGAGGAGAGAGAAAGCTATTAAATTGATAAAAAAAAAACTAAAATTAAGAGGGAGAAGCAGGAGGAAAAAGGAAGAGGTTTCTAAGCTTGTTGAGGGGTCAATATATAGAGTTGAGGACTTGAGGTAGGTTGGAAATCAAGAGAAGTGGCAAAAAAAAATTAAGCAAAATAAATTAAAAAAAAAGGAAAAAGAAAGAAGTGGATTAATTAATTTTATTAGTGGCATGTGATGCATAAAGGATTTCCACAACAATCCTCAATACCAGCTGTTGCAAGAGAACAGAAACAGTTTATTGCTAGTTTGCTACTCAGTCTAACTGTAAGTGATAGAGGTTAGCTTTTAAGTCTTAGAATTATTATTTTTTACCAATTCTGCATGTCAGGCAAGTGTATTCAACTTTGTGGTTTTAATTTAGAGTTTACACCAAGTGAAAATTTGGCCTCATGGCTTATGTCAAGGCTTCTATTGGATTTTGTTTAATTCATCTTATTTTACTTATTATCAAAAGAAATAAATTTGGATAATTAAAAAAATAATCATAGACTTTCTTACTTTTTAGGATGGTCTAAGTCCCTTCTTTTTCAATAAATTAATTAAATAAATAAAAAATAAAATAAATAAGTTTCTCATTATCAAAACAAGTTACTCCCTTCGGACTTTATAATTGTTACATGTTACAAAGGACATTACTCACTTGTAAACTTTGATTTGCTTTAATTTTATACATGTAAAGAATAATAGTCATGTGAATATTGTTTGACTTATCTCGTCATGTATTTCCAAAAATATAATTTTTATAATTTTAATATTAACAAATGAAGATCTTATAATTTGAAGTCATGTCTCGAAAATCGTGGAATAAGTACAGTAAATTCAATAAAGGCTACATATAACATTGTCCTCTTATTTATATATGAATTTGTATGAACAATAATCTAGATCTTATATTATTTTAACTTATTTTGCGAGACAATAACTTAACTTAGACCATGTTCTCGTCAACTTATTTAGATAAATTTGTTTAGTAAAATATAAGTTTAGTTAATATTAATAAGTCCAGTTAAGTAAAAATAAGTAAGATAAGTTTGATCTTTAAGAAATTTGTTAAGGTTTCACTAAAAATAAGTTCAATTCAGTACAAATAAGTGGGTTCAGCAAAAATCAGTTGATGAGAACATAACTTTAGAGTATTATCTTAGCTTTATGATACTTTTGAACTATATCAATTCACCCGAGATCAATCTAAACTTATCAATTTATCACAACTTTTTTTTTTAACCAGAAAGGACTTCATTTAATAGGACTTGGGATAAACACCAAGCCTAAGCAACTAACAAAGTTCAACAATACACAGCTAACACAACAGTACAGAACACAATAAGCTCTCCCCTAAAAGGAAGCAGCTCAGCAACATAACAATACAGAGGCATAAATTTAGAGTACAACACAAAGCATAACAGGGGCAAGTGATAACCCAATCAATACACAGCTAACACACCAAGGAGAACCAAAGCTAAGAGGAGATCACTCTCCATATCCTCATGTCCATTCTCGACAGCCCAAGCGCTTTCAAGGAAGGAGGAACGTGATCCAAAGAGTCTTAGCGCAGCGCATACCACGTCCAAACTTTGCTAGTCCGTGAGCAATAGCATTAAACTTTCTTGGACAAAAAGAACATCCACCGAGCCCAAACTATCCATTATTTTTGAGGCATCCCAGCAAGGACCTAAGACATGGTTGCCAAAATCAGTAGGGATGCGCCAGCATACGGACTTATTTTGTTTAAGACGAGTAGAAATAAAATGAGGAACATGCTCTTTTCTACAAAGTAGTTAAAAAGTTTAATGTATTTCTAAAAATCGTTAGTAAAATATTAAGGGCATTTAAATTAACTAAAAACGATTGAATTGAATTAAACGGACGCTCTGAGCGTTAGATAAGTTATAAATATATTTCTAAATGATATTAAATTTGGAATGCATGTCAAATTCACACGTTAATCAGTGTAATTAATATTTATAATTTTATATTCATTCAATTTTTTTTGTTTATTTATCTAACGTCATAGGGGCGCTTGTTAGCTTTTGCATATTAACTATTATCTCAACAATAAGATGAATTTTATTGAATTAAATGGAATAAATAATATAAAATGAACGGAATTGAAAATAAATGAAGTACGAAGTAAAAAAAGACCATAATTGCTTCAATATATGTTAATAAAAAGCCATTAGTTCCATGAGGAATATTTACATAAAGTTGCTTACGATTAAAAGTGATTACAGAGAGATAATAATGTGTAAAATTGCGTTTTGAGTTCTGTATAGTAGTATGCTTTTGACGGTGATTGGTGAAGGGTTTACTTGAATGAGCAAGTATTTTGGTATTATACAAGTTGGTATTTTCGTACGTACATCGTATTTGGGAGTTAGGATACTTCACATGAACATTTTGAGATCGCTGACATACCACGTGCTTTCAAATCTCAGCAGTCTGTTCATTGTGCCTTTTTTCAACAGATTTCACACCATTTATGTTATGCTCCATCGGTCCCATTGATTTTGCAACGCACAAAAAATATTATTAAAATTCGTTTACATTAATTGAAATTAATTGAAGTGAATTGAATTGAATATTTTATTGGAGTGAGAAATTGGATTAAGAATCGAACTGAACTGAGCTGAACTGAAATTAAGTTGAAGTAATAGGCCCTTACTACATGTTTCTTTTTAAATGTATCAGTTTTTATTCTATTATATCTGTTTCTTTTTATTGGACACTTTTTATATGTAACCCTAATATTGCAAAAAACATTGCAGTCTTTTTATAGTACTCCGTACTATCTTAAAAACGTTACAGTCTTTTTAAAACGCATCACGATAAAAAAACACTGCAATCTATATAAAGCGAGGTAATATTTAACTCAATTTACATATGACTATCAAGTACCAACTATTTTCAGGGAAAAAAAAAGGTGAGAGTCTTATTTTTTTATTGATTAAAAGAAGTTTAAAAGGGTGTTTAATTTAGTAACCTACTAGGCGAAATATGAWTTGTATTTTTAAGTCGTTTTGGACTTCGGATTGTTCCATTGCAAATTACTTGTACTAGTAAAAGTGACGCCAGTCACAAATGAGAATGGAAGGAGTATTATACGGGGTATAGTAGAGTAGAAAAATTAAGGACATTCACAATAAGAGGTTTGTAGATGGGTTTGTAGGTGACGTGGAAGGTTCGAAAAATAAACCTCTTATTGTTGGGAATATTTTAGGGGTTTGAAAGTTGAGAGGGGTTTGAAATGTTGAGAGGGATTTGTATAGGTGAAGTGGAATTTTAGGTGGGGTATGAAGTGTAAAATAAAAAGGGAAATAAAATAAAGTTAGGTAGAAATTAGGAAATAAAAAGGAAAATAAAATATTGAGTTCCACCAACAAACATTTAAAAAATTAGAACTATTATTAGAGAGAGATTTATATATTGTTGATGCGGCAAAAGTTCAAAGCGCAAAAAGTTTGAACTATTATAGATGCCATGCCCTAAGCAATAGAGTAAAATTACTCCGTACAAAAACTAGCTTTGTGGCATGGTGAAAAGATTCGGCGTCTTTGACCTGAAATTCACCGCCCCTAAATACGCGCAGCAGATTTTTACCGTTATGATTGAACAGTAAAATGCAGTTGATTTTTTTTTTTTTTTTGCTTTCATCTGGTCTATGTTTCTAAATTTCTGACAGGTGCCACTTTTTTGGGGGGTCACTGCCATGCTCGTGCTCACTGATTGGTCGCAGTAAATGGGAGGGTGTGAGTTGGTATTTGTCAATCAAACCAAGGCTATTTTCGTCTTTCTTCCTCCAATACTATACGCCTTATTAATTATTAAAGCCAGAATTTGGTCATTTCCAACATAAAATAATTTGATTAATTGAAACAGAAAAAACTGCCCATTAGTTCATGTCTCCTCTTGGCTGTTGCCATGGAGTAAATTAATTAGACAATTAAACTGTAATTAAATTTATTAATATTCTTCGTTTCTGATAGATTCTCGAATGTGTTAACAATTGATAGAAAATACAACCACCGTACATATAAACGTGCATATAAGTGCACAATTACACATGGCTATTCTGCTCTCTACTTAATTATACCATTTCCTCCTTTTCACCTCTTTTTTTTCCTCTCTTCATTATAGGTCAATTTGTCGAACCACTTTATATATTATTATTCTCCGTATAAAAAATGTTACACTTTTGTATGTACGCGAGATATATTTATCAAATGTAAATTTTTTTGTATGGAGGAAGAATAGTCTTGAAAATTTTATTTGTTGTGACATCTTTTGTTTGTTCTACACGTATTCTACTTCATTCGTTACTTTGCATAGCAATTTTTGCTAAATTTGCACTTGAAGATATAATTAGTAGCAACTATTTTTTATTTTTTTAAATTTTTGCATGTCTTTTCCCTTATATTTCTCTTAATTAATCACATGCTCACTTTAACAACCCTATTAAATTTTGTCTAGGAATTTTTGTCATGCTCAAATTGCCACTAAAAAAGAAGGATTGAAGTATATGATACGAGTACCTTCTTAGTGGTCACATTTACAACATTAATGGTACTTTAATAATAAAAGTTTTAAAAACCATCAGCAATTGTATTGTGTTTCTTTCATATATAAATTTGGTATTATATAGGTTTTCAACTTTTGTAACTTTTTTTTGTATGAGTATATTTTAATTTTTGTTTTAATTTGTTTTTACTAAATAAATTATTAATTTTATATTACACTTCTTGGGACATAAAATCCGATTATAGGGTAGGTTGAAAATTGCTGAATTTCCTTTATTGCAATTTTTCATTATACTTTTAATAAAATGGATAAATTAATAATTCTTATATATTAATCAACGAATTTCACATGTCATATTGAATTGATCTGACGTTTTTTATGACAAAATTAATCAAGTTATTTTAAGATAATGTTTACACGATATGAAAGAATGAGTGTTTCTAATAGAAATTTGGCTACACATATATTTTAGTGTAGCTTGATAAAACTAAAACATGTAAGTTCAAATAGTTCAGATATAACTTGTGTGAGTTGTGTATATTCATTCTCTCTCCGTTTATAAAGAAAGAGTAGCCTAATTTAACAATCACATTGCAAACAAACCTTTCTAGATTTGATAATAAACTGTTGAAACGATACTATAGCTTAATTGCTCTGGCAATATATGAATAAAGTGCCAAGTTTTAGGGAGCCAAAATGGTGGTAGTTGTGAATTGTGATAGGCCCATTTGCTTGTTATTACCTGCATGCTTTTAAACTTTGGACTTTTTGAAGAGATGCATGTATTTGCTGCCTTTCATCATCTGTAAACCAATGCAACCAACCATGCCTAGTAAAATTTATATTATTATCTTAAAGGAACACTAACCCAATACATTACAAACACCACACACAAAGCACAATCTAGAAAATCTGACAGGCGTAGAAAAAAAGAGTAGTGTTAAATGTTGATTTCTTGATTTACTTCTGATTATTTCAATTTGTAATTTTTTAATGTTTTAATTATTGGAATTTTGCAAACAAAAACTAAGGAAAAAAGCTTTATAATATATAAAATAACATTTTTTTTTTCTATTCTCCTCCACCTTAAAGGTGACACTAAAGTATTTAATGAATTTTTATACACTAAAAAGGGACTTTCTATAATTTATTTTAGTAATTAAAGTTGATTTTAAAGTCCCCACAAAATCATAATAGGGAAATCAGGTTTGTTTTTAAAGGCATTAATTTCACTGTATGATGGAGCCKATGAAAGTTGTGTCTAATGTCAATAAGGCACTTATATTAGCTCCACTGGCCTACTAGTATACTCCCCACCACGGAACTACCATATTTGCTTTGCTATAGTAAGGAGGTCGGTCGTTGTTTCCCGGCCTACATAATATCTATGATTTATGATACTTCAACTGAGACTGCGAGCAATCCACATGTCCGTAAAATATAATTATTGGTTGTCTTAAGAGAGTAAAAAAACAACGCAGAGTATTTTGGTGAGAAGATTATAATGAAAATAAAAAAATTAATCTACTTTATAAGATTATAGGTTGATGAGTTATTCYTCTTATTATCATATAATTAGTCTTTATTACAAAAAGGATTCTCAATTACTCGTGGTGACATGAGACTCGTATAGGGGTTTAAGTGTTTGAGCATTCAAGCCTTTAAGGTAAATATCTATTATGAGCAAGGCATGATGTTTTGTCACTTTTGTGGGATAAGATTTTGAACTCTTTTAATTTTCTTCAAAAAGATGAAGGTAAGTAGGTTTTGTGATTAATATTTTTTGGCAAGTTTTTTCTAATTAATTATAATGGACACAYTGTACTCTTTATTTTGGAATAAAAAGTGAGTCATAGTATGTGGTTCGTTGATCACCTCTCATTTTTGTCATACGCTCATATAACCCACAAMCCGTATCGATTTATTAGCTTCCGTACGTGCAAAGGTGAGTACACATTATTGTTTTCAACACATTAGTAAATCTAGACAAGATTAAATACAAAAACTGTAATTATATTTAGCCTTTTTTTATAAAAAAAAATAAGGGGGTAATTAAGAGGCAACCACGTACTCCACTATTTTTATAGGCAGTACTTCACTAGCTACTTCATCTATAGAACTATAAATAATTCTATGCCTACTTAGTGAGTACAATATGTAGGAGGAAGTTAATTATACTTGATTATTTTGACTAAAGTTGATAAATAATNGAATAAAAAGTGAGTCATAGTATGTGGTTCGTTGATCACCTCTCATTTTTGTCATACGCTCATATAACCCACAACCCGTATCGATTTATTAGCTTCCGTACGTGCAAAGGTGAGTACACATTATTGTTTTCAACACATTAGTAAATCTAGACAAGATTAAATACAAAAACTGTAATTATATTTAGCCTTTTTTTTATAAAAAAAATAAGGGGGTAATTAAGAGGCAACCACGTACTCCACTATTTTTATAGGCAGTACTTCACTAGCTACTTCATCTATAGAACTATAAATAATTCTATGCCTACTTAGTGAGTACAATATGTAGGAGGAAGTTAATTATACTTGATTATTTTGACTAAAGTTGATAAATAATTAGATGTGGCATGTACTCCGTAGTTGAGTAGGTTATGTTTATTTCGACATTGTTAACGGGCTCCTTAGAACGTTAGATAAGTCATAAATATAGTTTTTAAAATGGAATATGCATGAAAATGATATACCGAATGAATTAAGTGTACCTTATTTTGGCCTTACATTTACCTGATATTTCTTCTTATTTTGATCGTTACCTAAATTAATGTTGATTGATGACCATGATGTGCACCAAAAAAAAAAAAACACAAATTATTGCTGAATTACGAACGAAGTTGTTATGTTTAACATGGTATATGCATGAAAATGGTACCAAATGAATTGCAAGGTATAATARCAATCACCTTAAAAGTCATTATCTTATCAAAATGTGGCAATCATACGTTAGTTTAGTTTGTGATGAAATTATAACACACGTTTCGCAATCAAATGTTACGGGATATTCTGTATGTGTTATTGTTGTATGTCCAAGATTCCACTGTGATTTGCAATCAATTAGGACCAGAATATCTCTGCTATAATCATCAGTTAATCACTCTCTCTCTTCCCCTTCCCTCTACGGCTCTACCTTCCACACACACACACACACACAAAAAGAGGTGTCAAATGAACATCGAAGGAAATGATATTACTTATTTACAATACCAGAATATCATATCATGATGATCACAATGTTAGGTAGTTATTATTCAATCAGAAACGAAATCAATCATTAGTTAATGTGATCAAGTTATTAAGTTAGTCAAATTTACTTCATTAGTAGTTAATAATTGTTAACAGCAAAGTATGTTGTTAATGTGGATTGAAACCATGTGATGTGATGCGTCCGAAATAGAAATTAAGTGTGATCGTAATTGACAAATTTAATAACCGAGATATGAGGATTGACATATTAATCACTGTTATAATGTTTAGTTTAATTTATAAATAAGACTTTTCTATCACACGAGCGGGTCAGTTATTTTAGCTGAGTTGATTTAAGAGTAGAGACGATATCTTTCACCGAACTCTGAATCTCCACTTTCTTTTACCACTTTCACTAATTTCGTATATGTGGAGATTAGTATGTAAGATTATATAGAATAAGGCCGTATATATTCTAAAAAGAATATTAAGACCTAACTAGGGAAAAGCTAACCCAAAGCGACTGATTAGAGATGTTTGTAGTGATAGATGAGTCAATTTTTAAACTTTGTTGGCGATAGATGCCTTCTCAACCAGAATGAATATATAGTCATCGGTAAAGAGGGTGAGTCTATTATGGCGTAAATTTGGGGAAAGACCTGAATCGAAGTGTGGGATAGTTGTCAGAAGAGTTCAATTAAACTGATTGATATCGGCCAAAATGCACTGAAACGATTGATAAGGATGATGATTACCATCAGGATATATATTAGCGGGATCTAGTGTTGCTTGCAGTCCAATCTGGGTCATTGTCGATATAATACACGAGGCTTGTTCATGTATGTGAGGGAGATCGGAACATGAAGGAGTTATTAAATTATTTGATGCTATGGGGCTTCAATGATTATTGATGGTCTACTATAGTGTTTTTAAGTTGAGACGGTCCACTGATCTATTTGTCTATTATTATTATGGATGATGAAAAGTGGGAAGCATGTTACATGTAAGGTATGTTGGTAGTGTTATAACAGGGTGAGCTGGCCCCATGTGATGGTGTTTTTGTAACAAAAACATTCATAGTAGTAAAGGCTTTTTGCGGTTGACGAACATTCTAACAAACTCGATACAGTCACAAGGTCTAAACATACTAATTTACATAACATTTATTGGTTAGTGGGTTGAATAGATGGGAGAAAAGCTAAGCCACCACGTAGTCATTCATCATCAGTTTTCTGCATTTTTTCGGACAACTTTAATTGTTTATCACGATCCATAGGCTATTCATAAGGTACGCCAGCACATACAAGGGGCAAGGGAATGCCATAGCATGGTACTGATGATAGATAATCATAAGATAATATATTAATAGCATACGGTACGTGCGTCCTTTGAGAGACTGCATCAGCTCCGCATTATTTTTTTTTTGTCCCATCAGTACCTTTCACTCGATAAGAAGGAGAATCAAGAGAGATATAGAATGTATTTCGATATTATTATTACAACCCTGAATAGGAGATTGTGAGTACGTAGAATTTAGATTAGTAGTATAGAGTGTTAATAGATAGATAATAGACGGGGATCGGGAAATCTGTTCTAATTTATACTCATTGCTAGGTAGTGTTAGGGAGGTGATTGAGGGTTTTAGGTAATGCATAGGCCAATTAAATATAGAGAGTTTAGAGCACAAACACCTT
>SNQN01008275.1:7372-17822 GCA_008642245.1 Bassia scoparia | reverse complement strand
CCTTGTAGAAGGGGTAGAAATGAGGGACATGTCACAATACCAATTTCTACAATCATGAAAGTTCTACTCACTTTCTTCATTCTTCTAAAGTCTTAACTCAAATATGATCTTTGCCTTTGTCTTAGCTTGACCCCCCCCTTGATTTTGATTCTAGGTAAGACACCAAGTTAAGAATATTTGTTTTCGATTTCTATTTCTCACTGTTGTTTCATACCATAATTATATACACTTTCATTGGTAAGTTTAAAGGAACTGATATTCCGCAAAAAAATAGTGTTTTCTGTGCACTTCTGAATCTTATTAAGGTTATTATTAAGTACCTATAAATATGATATTCGCTTAATATTACCCTATTTTATATAGATAAAGATTAATAGAAAGTCGCATTAACAACCCTTTTAAGATTCTTTTTTCTTATTTTTTTCTTTACTAACCAGCTGCTACTATATAATCCTTTGCTACAAACTTCTACTTGTATGTATTTCTTTTTTATGCATGTCAATTAACAACAGCTAACAGGCAGCTAACACACTAGGTATAGTGCAAACCATTAGCCTAAAAAGTGAAACTTTTATGCAAAAAAATAAAGTAAAGATTAATAGACAATCAAATAAAAGATTTATTACGTGGTTTACCAACAGTGTGTTGGTCGCGTCTACGGCCTACAATGAATTAGAGGAGAAGAGAAGTAATTTTATTACTGTACTTTAAAAATAATTAAATACATAATATAAAATGATCGAGGCTAGGTTTGTGAATCCCGACAGATTATACAAGGATCGGGGTCAGATAGATTCAAGGCATAATCCATCAAAAAGTTAAGATAATTATGTTACATAATAAGTACATAGGGTCAAACATAGCTCCTAACACTGTATATAACTTAATCCAATACTGAAAGTGAATTTAAACATGTGTGTCCTTTTATTTATACAATTACAATTTGCAAAGTAAAGCGTGCATAAAAATATATAGGGTCTAGAAGATGACATAGGCTTCCACAAACTACATTGTTAATTTTGTGTTTCAATTTTGACTTCACTCAATCAGATCAGCTTCTCTTTCCTTTGGATTAATATCTTGATTACTAGCACTAAATTAAAGTAGTAAGCAAGGTCAATGAGTGAAAATTTACATTTTAAAATTGTGTGAGTTGTTAGGTGAGATGGGGGGAGGACAAAGTTACAAATAAAGGAAAAACAGYATAAAGATAAAACAAAGTTCTAAGGCAAAATAATTAGTAGGGCATTAACTAAGGCAAAAATAATTAATTAGTAGGGCATTAACAAAGTTTAAAGGAAAATATATAACAAGATTATACTGACTGAGAAATAAGAATTGAGATTAACATACATCGGACTAATTGAGTGACTCAGAGAATTGTCAATCATTTTATTTGGTTAAGAAATGTTGAAGTATGACTAATAAACTTAGACAAATAAAACACATTTCAACTGAAATAGTTGTAGCGTAAAAAGTCACTGTCCTAAAAAGTCGAATTTAACTTGTACTATACACCAAGGCTCTCTCCGCATCGCCCAAATACATCATATACATTAAAATAATAATCGGTATTATTATGTAATGAACCTATGTAATTAGAAGACATTGATTACTGGTGGAGTTGTACTCCTATCAATATCATTATCTATTTAACTTTTTTTGGTTAGTGATAAGGCATCATACATCTAACTTTAATACTTCTTGAAAAAATATTAAGCTATCAAGTTATTGACATTGTAATCTCATTCAATATTTATTTGGAGACTTGAGGGAGGGGTGATGAGAGATCACATTAAGCATGCATTTAAGGGAGAAATAGAGGCCTCATTGTAAAATAGCTCATACAACAGCCACGAAGTGTAAATACATGTCCGTGTCATATTAGGTAATTTTTATACTTTTATATAATGATTGTTTTTACAACAAAACTATTTGGTCAGATTTAATAATTAATTTGGAATAATAAGTTTTTTCTAGAATATGTATAAAATATAATTAGATTTTGGATTTGATGTAAGAGTATCTTTGTCACTCCGTAGTTAAGTTTTAAAAAGAAATTTATTACGGAGTAAGTAATTTGAGCCTAATCAAATATCCAATTTTGTTTTGATTTAATGGTAATGTAAGATTGATAAATTTATATTATATATCCCAGTAAGTTCGATTAGGGAGAGTATTCTCTCTCTAGGGTTGAGTTTCTAGTCCCTTCGTGGGGTGGTTTGTGATTCTCGAGGGACTGTTTTGGCGGCCTGCGGGTCGGTCACTTCTCTTCACCGCCCTCTTCCTTTTCTTTCTTCCCCTCTCGTGTTTCGACTCCTTAGACGGCCTTTGGGGGGTCGTTGGAGGGTTTTGGGTTTCGGCTCTCCCTATGACGGCGAGCCACCCACCCCTCCTTATTTTCTGGGCCATATCGCGGTGTCTTGGCGGCGTCTCGTTATGTGCTCCGCTTTGTGTTCGCAGATCGGGCATTCGCCTCGGGATTCGATCTTCTGGTGCGAATGGACTGTTTTGCTCGCGGTGAGGCTTTGGATGGATCTTTGATGCTTGGGCTAATGGTTTAATCGCGACGCACAGGATTGTGGTTCAAGTGGATGTCGAGGCGGTGGTCGGAGACTCTGTGTGGTGGTGGTGGTCCAATCGTGTGAGGAGGGTTTCCGTTAGTTTACTATTTTGTGTTTTTGTTTAGTTTTTGTTTGAGTTTGAGTTTTTTCTTTTTTGTCTGGTGTAACTGTGTCTTTTAGGATAGCGTGTTGTAGTTTAGTGTCGGGAGATGAGAATCTGATGCATGAAGATTTGATCTACAATGCATATGCCTACTATACCATAGAATGCCTACAAACATCGTTGGTGATGGAATTTGAGAAAGATGCATTGACATCAATTTGTTCAATATGCTTTAGTATAGATCACATTGTGAAGAAGAGCGCGCGTGAATATATAGAAATAGTTTTAGGGGTTATGGTTCTAGTTTGTTTTTAGATCTTTAATGAGTTTTTTCAATTTCGTTGTAGATGCCGAGAGGGCTTTAATTAATAATTACTTTCGAAAACAGATATAATTTTGGTGATGAAATAACGCTTAATGATAATCAGTCGATAATATTGTTAGGTAAATTAAGAGATCTTCATCTCAAAATTTTTGTTTTGGCATAGATTTGCTTAAAGACTTTTTCTTTTAACATTGATGGACTACGATTGCTTTCCTATTTAACGTCCAAAGAAAAAGTGGATTTTTTTAACCAGAGAGCGCCATGTGACACTCTTAGTTTTCACTTAGTTTAAAATTATAGAGTTATAGATAGAATGAGAAAATTTATTCTATATAATTACAAACAAAACACCTTTTAAATTTTATTTATACATATGGATTTAATTTCAATATAAAAAAAAGGGAATTCCCAGTGTGACTATCAATTTTGGGAATTTCCAGTGGTTGATAACTAATTTTTTTCAAATTCCATTGGTAACCTTAAATTTCATTAGCACTGCCTAATCGTGACTTTAATGATTTTTTAGGCGTTAAATGTGAAATTAGGAACGTTAATTGTGTTTTTATGACTACCTTGGTTAATTGCAACTCTCAAATTAAATGCTACCATGTCTTTTCGAATATACCTTCGATGGAAGCTTTTCATCCGCTGAATCCTCTTCACAACTGCAACTCTCCTTTACATCTCTTCTTCCAAGGCGAAATTCTGCATCTTCTTTTCTTCCAAAGGCGAAAATTCTCTCTTTGTGGTTGGTTGTTTTGATTTGTTCCCAACGCTGTTCGATATCATCGTTATTTTTGTTTCTTTTTTTTTCTATTGTTTGAGTTTTGTTTTTTTGTTGTTCGCTGTGATCATGGTGAATCTTTTTGTTGTTGTTGTTGTATTGTTAACCTAAATTCTGCTTGTGATTTTGTTTGTTGATTTTTTGTTGTTGTTGTTGTTGCAATTGTTGTTTGTTTGTTGAAATTGACCATAATTTTTTACATAAGGTTTACTCTGTTAATTAGCTATGTCGTTTTAGATGATGTTGTTTCATTTTGTGTTTTAAGGTTTATTTATTGTTGATTTTTACTGCAATTATCTCCAATTTTCTGCTGTTGTTTAATTTGTTTATTTTGTTTCAATGTTACTTTTAGGGCAAAGTCATGTCAATGTTAAGTTTATTCCATCACTAGGGGATGAACTTGAGATAATGATGGATGGATGTTGATAAGGTATGTCCTTATGATTTAGTTGTTGAGTACATTAGAAATCACAGAAGAATGCTAAGAAGATGCCCAAGTATCCATTATCAGTATGCAAACAAATTAAGCAATGTTGATTTGACTACTGATCTTAGCTTGATGAGATTTCAAGACTCATGGCAAAACCAATTTACATATGGTAGGGATGGTTAAAGCCAACAATGTTTTCTTGCTGCCATGAATTGAAGGCTTCTTATTCTAATGAAACACAGACACAAACTGAAACACAGCCTCAATTGAACCCATGGTTTCACCTAGGAGGAGTTCAAGGACTAAACTCAGATGTTGAACCAATTAACCCAACTCCTGCACTGTGTCACAAACACAAGCTTCTCAAGTTTTGAACCCAACTGCCCATGATGAATTTTGATGGATGATTTCAGGACAATATTCTACAATAATGTGGAATTCTGGCAGAATGTTGATTTAGAACCATTTGACGCAATGCACAGGTAGGGGCAGAGTGAGAGGCAGTTAGGGGAAGAGTAGGGGGAGAGGAAAGGAGAGGGTGCATATGGTTCAGTTCCCCACTGAGTTGAAGGCACATGCTAACTAATCCCCCTCTAAACCATTTTGTTGTAGGAAAGTCAAGGAAATCGAACCAAAACCTACAACCTCTCAAACTACAACTGAAACCAGTCAACTGATTATTCAACCCAAAACAAAATCAAAAAAGCCAATCTAAAAACCTGCTAGGGTGATCAATCAGGGAATGTTCAGCCACCAAATGAACAACTGACACAAGACAGTATGAGGAAACTTCAGAAAATTTTGTACCCACTTCTCCGTTCATCAAAATAAGAGTGCCAAAGACAACGCGTATAGGAAAGGTTAATCAAACCTGGGCAGGAAAAGGAAAACTGTTGCTGTGGATTTGAGCACAAAATTCAAGGAGCAACTGATTTGAGCTTTGATGAACTGTGACACCTACTCCTTCTAACACTGGTGAGGACAGTGATGACAATGAATTTCACTAGATGATGAGGAACATACGGAGAAAAATAGAGAATGAGGAATGAGGTTGATGAGAATGAGGTAATCCAATGATACATGAGATTTTTGACCCATATTGATGGACCTGTTGGGATGATGACTCACTTGAAAATGACAACTATCTAGCAAGGTTGTACAACAATGGAGAGCATAAAATGACATGGAGTTTGGTAGAATTGTTATTTCACCATGACATGTTTCAGCATAAGAGCATTTGAGGAAGTTAGTTAGAGACTATTGTATACAGTCGGGGTTCTCAATTGTGGTTGAAAAGCAGCAACAAAGTGGTCATACAATTAGTTAGCAGTGATGGTTGTCCTTGGAGATACATGCTCCAAGCTGGGGATGGTGTCACATGGGCTATCAAGTCAATCAGGTCAGAAACATACTTGCTTGGAATTGGATACAACCAACTCTTGGTGACTGCTAGTTGGGACTCTAGGGGTGTTGTTGGATGACATTAGAGCAGACAATGACATCCACGGCAAAGCTTTGAATGAACTGCTATGGAATAGATATGGGGTTCAAATGTCAAGTCCACACTATACAGGAAAGACAATACATTGAGTCAATTACATGGAGGTCATGATGTTGCTTTCTTCCTACCTAGTTATTGTGAGATGATCAAACACACAACAAGAACTCTTTTGCTAGCTGTGCATGGAATTCAGTGGAATCCAGAAAGGCCATTGGATTCCACTGGTTTGTCATATGTTTCAAAGCTGCTCGGATGGTGGTGGTCATGGATGTAGAGGACTTTATGGAGTAGATGGAGCAGTTCTGAAAGGACCACTTTGGTGTGTCTTTTTTGCTGTTGCCCTAGATGGGAAACAATGAGAATGTTTCCTCTAGCTTAACTGTTCTGTCAACTGAGGATGACCATGATTGGATGTTTTTTTTTGCATCTCAAAATGTGCTGCTTAATACTGAAAGAGGTCACAAATGGTGTACATATTCTGACAGACACAAGGTTATTCCTACATTGTATTTTAATTTAATTTACTTGCATTTTACATCTATTTTTATGTCAATTTCCTATTTATATTACTTTGTAATTTTACTGTATTGTAATGGGTGTGTTTTACTTGTATTTTATGTCAATTTTCCTATTTATTATTACTTGATTTTACGTTTGTAAGGTTGTTTTTACTTGTATTTTTATGTCAATTTTCTATTTATATTAAGTTGTGTCATATTTGTATTTTAATGTCAATTTTTCAAATTTTCCTATGTATACTTGTTGCGATCAATTGATAATGCCTGCAAACAATTGTGGCCAGAGTTGGGAGAAGGTATTGTGCTAAACATTTAGTGCAAACTGGAAAAGGAATTTCCAGGCCACAAATGTGGCAGTTGTTCTGGTTGGCAGCAAGTGCTACTTCACCCTTCACTTTCAAGAAGGCAATGGAAAGGATGAACAAAATACAGAATGCGCTAGGGAATGGCTAGTGGATTTAGGTGAACAATGTTAGGTGGACAAAACATAAGTTTGATCCTGAGATTAAATCAGATGTAAACAAAACAAACTTTGTCGAGTCATTTAATGCAACATTGGAATCGACAGATGCAGACCTGTTTTGACCTTACTTGAAGGTATAATCTAATGTGTATACATTTGTTGTGAGACATACTGATGAGTAATCTAATTTGTAATCTAATTTGTACACCTTGTTTGAAATTGAAGGTATCAGCACGGGTCAAATGGTAGAGAATGGCAAACATAGGAGGAGATGTGTCAAAAGTGGGACAGAACTGTATAGTCCAAATATAGCCAAGCAGGGTGCAAGAACTGGCACTGAATCTAGAGTGTCAGGTTTATAAAGCCTGGTGATATGAGATTGTTGATGGGAAACTCCACTTGTCCTGTTAGCTTGAACAAACACACATGTGTTTGTAATTTTGTGGCAGCTAAG
Source organism: Bassia scoparia (assembly GCA_008642245.1). NCBI lineage: Eukaryota > Viridiplantae > Streptophyta > Magnoliopsida > Caryophyllales > Amaranthaceae > Bassia > Bassia scoparia. Next base: position 10,680 of record SNQN01008275.1, on the reverse strand, counting down.
TGGAATCCCATGTAAACATGGGATGAGGGCCATTCTCTTTGCTGGTCTAGACCCTCACAAGTTTGTTAGTGAGTGGGTATTCTGTGACAGGTACAGGCTCGCATATGCAGAGTGCATTAGTTCAATACCCGACTCAGAACAATGGCCAGGAGGCATGACCTGACTACCAAGCATTACACCACTCTATGAAAAGGGGTGTGGGAAGACAACAAGAGAAAGAAGAAGAGCACAGAAGAGGAAAGAAAGGGAAAGAGAAGCAAGACTATAAGGTCAGCAAGTGCAACAATTTTGGACATAATATGAAGACATGCAAGGGAGGTCTAACTGCAAAACAACAAGCAGAGCATGCAAACAGAGCACCAACCAGCTGCAAGTACGCAAGCAAATCAATGGAAGGCCTCAACATCTATCCAAGAAGAAGACAAACTATAAGGAGAAAGGCCAAGGAAACAGAAGGAAGGCTACAACCCAGTGCAGTTGAAACAAGAAGCAAAGGAGTAAACATCAAATGATCAGTGGGGTTATGTCAAATGTTTCTCTTTAAACATCAAGACATGTGCAATTTTTATTTTCAAGCTTCTGACATAGCAATTGACAGATGTGTTACTGGTTGTTTTTGGACAATTATGCAGTGAAATTGGTTTTCTTTGGACAAGTTATGCAGACAGTTTAAAAGTTGCAATTCATGTGTTTAATGAAGAAGCTTTGATTTTCAACAATGATTTTTAAGCTTTGATTTTGTTTAAGGAGCAAGTTGTGTGTTTGTTTAATCATATGATTTGAGTACTTGAATGCAGTAGTCAAATTGCAAGCTAAGCAGCAAAATGCAAAGAAGAATTCGAATGCTCTGCAAAAATAACAAAACTGGAAGAAAGAGAATAAGAAGCTTGAATTCGAATTCAAATGAGTAATGAAGGAAAATAAGGGTTTTAAAAGATTTAATGTTTCTAACCATGGTTAGTCATAAAAAAAACCCAATTAACGTCTAAACAGATTTAACGCCTAATACTTCATTAAAGTCATGGTTAGGGTGCTAATGAAATTTAAGGTTACCAATGGGATTTAAAAAAATTAGTAGTCCACTGGGAATTCCCAAAAATTGATAGTCACCACTGGAAATTTCCCAAGAAAAAACCTTTACATTTCTTTTTCCTTTTTTCAATATGACATCTATAATATACTTTGAGAAGAAATTCTAATTATCCACAACTCTACAAACCATTATTTTTTATTTTATTTTAGTGCAAATGAGCTTTAAAGGATAATATAGAATCGATCCAGATCTCTGAAATTCGAAGAGAAACTATAACTAATTATCACTTAATCTCATGCAAACCATCTTAAAGTAGTCACGTAGCCCAACTAATCAAGTAAGGTCTAAAGAAGCATGAAAAGGCAATTAATAATAACATGCATTTTTGCTTGGATTAAGCCAGCAAATGTGTATTTAGGTCAATTTTATAGTCGATCATAATAGCTTTAACCCTTTATAACTTATTAAAAGAAATATTATTCTCTATCTATAGTAATATATACTTTTATACTCGTACATAATTTCAATATTATTTTTTATCTGATCTATATAGAAAGTAGAAACTATATGAATCAAGATATATTGTTTCCAAGCTAAAAATCTAGGTACGCAAGCATTGCTTATCCTATACATCCGCAATGGCATAAAGACATAAACATATATACATCATGCACATGATTAGTTACATGACATAAAATGACAAATACTCACATGGAGTAGAATGTTGCAAAATTAAAGCCAAGCTTACATGTTAGTTAGTCTCACATAAGCAAAACTGAAGAATGCAAAACATGACAAAGAATTGCAAAAGGAAAGATTAGGAATCTTCTAGAACTACTACATTGAACTTTACGACAGCCCTAATGTATATAGCAAAGAATGGTCAATCCCAAACACCCTAATAAACGACATAATAGTAGCAGTAGCAACTTAGCACTTAGCACTTAAACACTATTAGTCTACTAGTAGACTTACTAGTACTTCGACGAATAATATCTTTGTACTTAAAAGCGCAATTTATGAACTGTAATGTGTCTCATTGAGTCATTGTGTGACCACTTCTACAAAATTTTCTTGTATTTTACACTCATCAAGGCAGTAAAATGATGAGGGATTGAGGGGAGTACAAGTGTTCAACATGGGTGGGATTTAGTATAGTCACTATCCGACTGTTCTATGTATAGTAAAAAGGTGTCAATGTAATTATTTTGAAATCGAGTTTATGAACTTTTTAACAACAATAAGTAAATAGATAGATGGACAGTTGGATACCTTTTCTATGTGCGAAGCTTCATATAGTGATCATTTTTACATATAGTTAGTTTTTTTTTATCGTTCCCATGATGGTATGTTATGGGTGACACCTGAAAAAGCAACATACCATAACCACCACCAATCAATTGGAATAATTTGGCGATTGGAGGTTAATTTTCCCTCTTAATTGCCTAATTATTAAGCAACTTATGGAGATGGGCCAATTATGTATCCTCCAACTTAACTAACAGGTCAATTGTTAGAGAAGTATGGTTGGTACGACCGTACGATAGTAATACGGTAAATCTTTCACCTTTTTTYGAACCGATATTAAATAATATTGTTTAATTTRATTTTTTAGACTCTAGTTTAACTTTTTCGATATAAACTATGTTGATGACGGTTATGAGATAATAAGTATGATTCATTGTGGTCACTAAAAGCATTAATTATTCAATGTGTACCGTATGGATTCGCCCAATTCGGTCATGTGCCCTAATTCAAGCATTGTTGTACAACAAATAGAAATTGTTTGCAGAAAATTAACTACTAGTATATATCAAATGGGTCTTCCCCAACTAAATTCATAATACACTCCTAACTCCAAATATTGCATATCAATGTAACTCAAAAATCATGGTTCATAGTTTTTTATACCAATAGATAATTCCCGAGCATATGCTCTATTTTTAAATAAAATACAAATTGTTCTAACACTACGCCAAAATGAGCTTTTTAAAGCGTTGAAAATGCTAATTGAAAGCGTTTGTATAGGCGCTTTTATATGTGGGCGCTGGGAAAGAATTTAAAGCACTTCCTATAAGCGCTTTCATTAAGTATACCGCTTTCAAAGAATTAAAAGCGCTTCTAATAAGCGCTTTAAATAGTATACTTGGGCGCCAAAATTTTGGCGGCCATTTCCATTATTTTAAAAGCGTTTTCTTCTAAAACGCTTTAAATTGGTAGTTTGAATTTTAAAAATATGACATTTTGGTGGTTTATATATATATATATATATATA
>SNQN01008274.1:0-15712 GCA_008642245.1 Bassia scoparia | reverse complement strand
TGTCTCCCCCTTGAAACACTACTGACCACCACCCTATTTTGAGCATCAGTTGAGGCAGTTCCATACTTCAACCACAACTCGACATCCGATAACGGTGATATCGACGACACAGTCATCCTCGAGTCACCAARAGAGGAACACAGATTTGAATCCTCATCAGCATCAACATGTGTAGTCGTTCCACGAGRAGGGYCGTATGGTRTAGGATTCAATACCTGCCAATCAACTTGACGTATTGCACCAGATTGACAGTACTGCCCTGAGGGAAAGACACCATAACRAGCTAATGGTTGTTGCTTATTATCCAGCCCATACTTGCACTGAAKKGGAWTTGATGCTRTAGAAGTGACATCTCCCATACAGGAAGGCAAATAGAAATTTAAATCACRAAGGCTAAAATCAATATCATTAGGAACATCATTGCAACTACCATCAACCAACATCTTGCTCATTGAAACARCAGGATCTGTAAGCACTACTAAATCATTMGGTGGACGATTCGCTCCATCCAATTCAACAACCGGAGATTGCACCGCACTAGCATCATTCCTTCTACATGTACGRTGCCRTGAAATGTTGTAGTTGACTTGTGTATGATCCCRATACTGTTCTGGTCCGTCATTCGCACCAACTAACACCATTGTGGATAATGGATCAACATTTACACTTGGTACACCTTTGGGAGGTGATTTGAAGGGCACTACACCAACTAAAAACCAAAGAAATACTAGAGAAAAACCACATTAGTTAACRATTAACATCGATTACTAAGAGCATCAATTAATTATAAATATAGGGTAGATAGACACACAATTCTGGCACTTCCGTTCATAAGGATTGTGAGGAGTAGTCCCTCGTCGTCTCTTTTTGAAACCTAACACACCAACACCTCCGTCTGCAGCAGCATAACTGATTGCACCGACTCTTTCTTGCAATTTATTCCACACTGCAGACATCACCTTATTAACTACTTCATCATTATTTTCCTCCGGAACGAAATCACGTGCTATTAGGGGATGATCGAAGCCATACACTGCATCAACATACTACATCAGTTCAGGTCAACGAATGTCAATAACCATTTTAAGCTAAATTCTAGTGATATCACTTAGAGAAACAATAACCTTACCCCACGCTTGCCATAGTCACCGGTACGACTGAAATCTGCCTTCTTCGCCATCGATATATCTTCATCAGACCACGCCCTAATACTTGGCTTCATCCCCCCAATTCACAAGGTCCCTCCTAATCCTGTCTAGAGAAAACAGTTGCAACATAGAGAAAATAATGGTCAAATAGGGTTAAATTACTAAAATTTAACGACTAACAAAGGGTTACCACATGAGCACTATACTAGGGATTATATGCAACTCTAGGATTACTTACAGCAAGGAAAAATGTACTCCTCCTATGCCACACACAAATCCTTCTTTATCAAACTTCTTGTTAAAAGGCTCTACAACTTTAAATAAGTGTTCCAACACGAATGAGCACCAGTCATATTGCCTTGCGTTTGAGGCAACAGTCAGAGCAGGGAGAAATGCAGAAGATAGCCTGTGACATGTAGTCGGGCAGAGCACATCATTCAGGGCCAGCATAAAAAATGCCATCTTGGATTGTTTTTCTCCAACGTTTGTTGATCCCACTATCTTCAACATTGTTTGGCGAGTGATTCCCCTGGTTCCAGAAGGTGAAGGGGTATAATATTCATCCTTTATGTCTTCTATTTCTAGCCTCATTTCTTCATTGAAAGCTTCCGTAGGAACCTCCAATCCTGGACCACCATTTTCAGTCCCCAATGGAATGCCAAGCACCCAATTCACTTGACTGTTCGACAATGGAAATACCTTACCACCTAGCACAATGGATCTTGACTTAGTGTCTACCTATGTTGCTAGCCAGTAACAAAGTTTCCTAGGAAACTTCAATCCAATCAAGCTAAACAAGTGACCCATCCCCATCTCAAAAACCCATGCCCTCTTGCGACCACTGAGTTCTGCCATTGTCCTGCCCAGAGATTCGACACGGCAGTTGACATTCAACTTCTGCATTTTTCATAAGAGTTCATTAGCATATACATTATTTAAGGGACCAATACTACAACCACCAGTACCACCGCAATAACAAACAACTGTAATTTCATATTGTAGCACTTCGTAACGAAATAGGAAACATAAATGCCACCACTAGAAAAGATGCATAACTTACCTTGTCACTTCTACCTCATTCGAATCTAGTCTTAAGCATAGTTTTCGACCTCTTCGCCTTTTCACCTTTACTCATATTCTGATCCTTAGAGTCAGCCTACAATATTGGAAATGTACATAATAATTACATGCCTATGCTTCATGGTGAGCAGAAAATTAGAAATTCAAATAACTTACTTCGTATATTGTGAGTTTCGAACCAAGATCCGAAGTACTCCCTGTCAACTCCTCTTCTTCGTTCATCATACCCAACCTTCTCCCTTCTCCTCTTCTTCGACGCTCTTTCACTCCAACAACTCATTGCAACTGGCAAACGCAGAATTTGTTCGGGCAATTAAGTACAAAAAGGGAAGTAAATTACGCAAATAGAATTAGGATTCCTGACTATCCCAAATTCAAGCATTTTGACTCCTGGCTACAAATTACTGAATTGTTAAGTACTGAATTGGGGGTTGAGAGTTTGAATCGCAACAATCACAATCAGTTAACTATAGTTGCAGTACTATTTCAGCTAATTTCAACCCTAATCTTGCTACTTTCAGCTGGTATAACAAAAGTTTAATTCATTTTGCATAACGAAAATAAACTTAACGGAGAACAAACATAGACTTACCGAAATTTTCATCGGTCGGCATCTTTCTGCGATTGCCTGAGTTGCAGTGTAAAACAAGAAGGAACACTCACACCAAAGAACACCACTTGAGTTGGAAACTCCGCTTAACACTCATACCTAAGAACACCACCTGAGTTGCAAACTCCTCTTAACACTAAAACCCACAACTCACAACTCACAACACTCACGACTCACGAGGAAGTAGGAGAAAGAAGTAACAACAAAATTCAAGTACCTAAATTGCCCCCGACATCTATGGACGAAATTACCAAAAAACCACCTAAATGCCCTATACAATCCCTAAACGGTTTGGATTCATCATCCCCCAATCTCTACTTCACTGTAAGAACAAATTGATATGGGAATAATCATCTTCACTGCAAGCTACCAGGGAGGGGAGAGAAGGGGAAGGGAGTGAAATGTCCGGACTCAAGAGTTTCCTCCGTTTCTTTTTAACGACAATTTTGATCATGACATGCATTTTAATGAAGAGATTTGAAAGTGTAAACGAAAGTTATGTAAAATAGTTTTAAGACTAGTAACATATAAAAAAATGTTACACTTTAATAAAATATGTCCCATATATATATATATATATATATATATATATATATATATATATATATATATATATATATATATATATATATATATATATATATATATATATTATGAAAGTGCAACACTTTTTACCAATTGATTGTTGCTGTAACGGTGATTGAGATTACACTTGGTAGGGAAAACCTGTGTTCAATCCCCCGCAACAAAAATTGAAAGGTGATTCTAACCTAATCATCTAGAACTGATCATCGAATCCGGATCAACCCAAAAAAGGGTGAACCAGATGGTACACAAAAAAAGTACTTTCTCCGTTTCAATTTAGTGACAACTTTCAACAAGACTCAAACTCATAAGCGAAATTTGTAAATTGTGTTTAGGGAGTTCAAGTGACCATATTAACCTTAGGTATTATGAGAAAGAGAAGAAAGAGGATATTGCCATTAGCCACCACACTTACTACTTCAACGCCATCACAACCACTTTCAGCCATCACAAAACCTAAAAATCTGGACCACTACCATAAACTAGAAATGTTGCAAGAAAAACATTAACGCACTACCACCGAAATCAAAGGGTCCAGTCGAATAAACCACCACCAAATCGACATAATCGAACAAATTCAAGCAAAACTACCATCCAATCCACTAAGAAGTGTCGCTAGATCGCAAAGAGTGAGGATTATATCAATGAGAGATTAATCAACGCACCACCACAGAAATCGAATGGTCCAACCGAATTGGGGAGAATCGTACAAAAACAATTGGTGTTCGAATTTGATTTCAAGGTTGAAGATGGTGGCTCGAATTGAAGTTGAAGATGGTGGTGCGGTCTGGTTGTTCTTGGTGTACGAGAGGCGGTTGTGGTCTGTGATATGCGAAGTGGGTGCGAGATGATTGTGCGAGTGGAGACATGGGTTTGCCGAGGTGGCGGTATGGGTTAGGGTGTGAAAGTGGTGGTGGTTTGGGTTAGGGTGTGAGAATTGCAGTTTTTTGGGTGGTGCAAGGAGTGAAACGTTGTGTGCGAGTGTAGTCTTGGGTTTGCTGAGGTGGTGTGAGGTTGCGCTAGCTGCTAGTGGTGGTGGGAGGTTGAAGATGATGGGGGGTAATAATGTTGTAATCTAAATTTGTTTAAGTGTGTTTAATTGATCATTTTATCCAAAAAATTTAACCAAAGTTGGAAAAAAAAACTAAAGTTGCCAATAATATGATACTTTCTCTGTTTCGTTTTAGTGGCAATAAAGGTATTTTCACGTATTTAAAGGAAGAGATTTAACAATGTAAACGAGAAATTTTTTCAAAGTTATTTTAACACAATGAAAAATGCGATCATAACTTCATTGTATTAAATTTTCTTTAATTAATTTGCTCGTTTACATTGTTAAATCTCTTCCTTGAAATACGTGAAAATTCATTTGTTGCCACTAAAAAGAAACGGATGAATTATTTCCCTAAATGACAAAAGTTGCCACTAAAATGAAACGGATGAAGTATAACACGTTTTTTTTATGGAGGAAGTATAAATTTTCATGTACTATTCACAACATTTACCGAATTAAAATGTTTATACACTATAAATATTCAAACCAATCAATCAATACACTATAGATATTCAAATGATATTCAATTCTTTTGTATTTCGCATTTTTATTGAATTTTCATTTTCTTTTGGAAGGATTGGTTATAATTTTTTTTAATTTATATAAAGTACTTCGTAATTGTTTCTATAAATACTTAACACACACACATATAATTAAATGTGATTTTAAGAGGGACAAAATGTGGTAGCTTGTTTTTTCGTAGGATGCATAGAATTGTTTCGTAGGGAGTTTGAACTTTGAAGGCTTCGCATTAATCATCACTTCTTTTTAATATATTAAATTTATTCACACACTCAAAGAATTCAGATTGTATTTGAGTACTAAACTTTCAACCTTTTTAGGTAGTGGGTAATCAACTTTTTTTTTGCATTTTAATATCCGCACGCATCGCGTGCAAAAAAAAACTAGTACTCTTTATATGAAGTGTTATGATGTAAAACATTTATAAGACTATAAGAGCACTCAAAGTCTTAGCTCCTACAATCTGCACATGTTTGTGCACAAAGTGTTAGTTCTTCGTGTCGCCCCCACAAGTGCCTTAGAATTAAGTGTTTAGGTGCAATACGGTTTAAGTCCTCTTTGGGTGTCACCTAGGGACAAATGTATTCATTTCATTTATCATGAGGGCGTTATTGTATTTTTTTAGGGGGTACCATAGCTCCCCTATTGGTTTATATATTAGAGATATTCACAAAACGCAAAACCCGAGGAAGTATATTTCTATCAAAATGGTTGGGATAACAAACCTAATCAAACAATATTATATTGTTTTTGATTTATTTTAATAGGTAAAAAGGACAAGTGAATCCCGTGAGGTCCCCACTAAAAAGAAAAATTAGAACAACAAAAAATTTCGTCTATGTAAATATAAGATACGTCTATGCATTTTGATGAATATCTATGCAAATTAAAATGTAGTCCATCAAAACAATTGTTAAAAATAACTATAATACCCCTCTAATTGGGTTTTTATCCCAATTATAATTTTGATGGGTTTATCAGCCCTCCACAAAACCCTATGCCGGTAAGTAAAATAAGACTCTGAGTGCTCTTATAGATGTTGATGTCATATGCGACATAATGACATGACATGACATGCCATGCCGTGCCAAATTGCCGACATAATAAATGTGATCAGCGACCGAACCTCTTCTGTACGAACAGATAGGCCCCCAATAAGGCAATAATCCCACCTAATATACCTTGCCAAATGCCAATGCCTTTCTTGTTACCTGCTAGAAATAATCAATCGTGTGATTCTATGAACTTGCTCTATCGTTAAATATCTTAATAATTGATTTAAAAAAATCAGCAATGCCTTACTTTGTTACCTGCTACGTATTATTGTTTCATAGTAGCACCAATTATATATATTATATATTCTACAAAAAGAAAGTTTCCATTCATATGCATCAATTAAGTGTGTGTTTTAGCTGCAGTTATAGTTAATACTACTGCCTCTGTAACATGCAATGGCACAGACTGCTTCCTCAATTAAACAGATATTAACATCAAAGCTAGTTCAAGAGATAGCTAGGAAAGGCGATCGAGTACCAGAGGAATACATTCGCAAAGATGGTTTCCCTGAAGCCATTGATGCCCCTACTTTGTGGAGAGATGATCTGCTCATTGACATGTCTCTCCTCTCTTCCTCCAGTACATCGGAACTCGCCAAGCTCCGAGCAGCTCTCTCCCAATGGGGTTGCTTTCAGGTATATCTTCTTTCCTTTCAAGTTTCCAGCATTATTTGGATTACCTAAAGTAACAGATCATATTGTTAATTATAATGACAAAGGACCAATTCAGAACAAAACATTAGCATAATCCCCAAAAGCACACAGCTATATTTTTCCGTCATGCATAGTGTCATGATGGTAAAAGGTTTATATGAACATGGACATACAAGTAGATAATGGTGAGGTTCTCATGCAACGTCAAATGAGAACAATAAGTTAAACAAACATATCACTATAGCATCAAATGGGGATATGATGCTTCAAAATTTGTAAAAAGACTCAATTTATACGTGTATCTAACGATTATTCAGGTCATGAATCATGGAATGGAGAGTTCATTCCTTGAAGATTTGATACAAGTTGTAAAGCAGTTTTTCGCACTTCCCCTAGAGGAGAAGCTTGAGTGCGTTGCAGAAGATGATAAAGTTGAAGGATATGGGAGCGACGTACTTTATTCAGGAACTCAAACTCCCAGTTGGAATGACAGGCTATTTCTTACACTCTGCCCTGAGGAAAAAGTTAACCATCAATGTTGGCCAAAGAAGCCTGAAAATTTCAGGTATACCTACATGATATCCTGCATTATCCGAAGTAGATATAATAATCTATACTTAGATGTTTTTTAACAGGGTTATTTCAACATCAATAGATTTAAGGTCGTAAATTTTGGCAGGTTATTGATCAATGAATACTCAAGAAAGTTAACAGAAGTGAATAAGGTAATTTGTAAGGCAATGGCAAGATCGCTTAACATAACCGAAAACAGTTTTAATTTTGGGAATCAAGGACCAAGAAAAGGAAGGTTCACCTTATATCCTCGCTGCCCGTGTCCTGATCAAATTCTTGGAATCAAATCTCATTCGGATAGCTCAACGATGACGTATCTCTTACCCGAGGTAGAAGGTCTCCAAATCTTGAAAGATGGCCAATGGTACAAGGTCCCGGTCATCCCAGGTGCACTAACTGTAAATATTGGTGACCTGGGAGAGGTATGTCAAATTAAATCAATTTCGCAATTATAATTTAAGTATATAACAATAGAAGTAGACTCAAAAGAAATTGAAAAAAAAATCATATTGTGATATTTACAATTCGCAGGTATTCACTAACGGCATTTTTAGAAGTGCGATGCACAGGGTCAACACACATTCTACACTAGAAAGGACATCAGTGACAATGTTCTTCCTCCCATACAGTGACGAAGAAATAATCGAACCCATCGGTGAACTAGTTACTGCTCAACAGCCCCAACTCTACAAGAAGTTCACCATGTCTGAGTATGAGCCAAAAATATATGAGAGCTTCAAGCTAGGGACTAGAACAGTTGACGCATTCAGACTTTAATTTGAAAATTTAATAATAAATAGCATATAGTAGCTTTCAATTTGTTTTTTCATTGTTGTTTAATTTGTAGGAAAGCTGCATGCTATACGCCTGCTATTGAGTTTGTTTTTCATTCAATATGATGGTAATACTGTGATTGTAAGATCCAGCTTGATTATGTATGCTTTTTTCTAGGTCACATCACTTGTATGGTCATATATCATAATTCATAATCATAACAACATACCATAGTGGATCCATCAGAACATAATGAAGAGTGCGAGTAACAGACTAATATGAAAATGAAAATATGAAATTAACCTCTGCAATTACACATCTTAACATTTGCAGAGATATTCTGCGTCATAACACAGAATAGCTGAACAGAGAATGCAGAAGGCCAAATTTTTTCTCCAAGGATAAGTGCTACAGCACTACCAGAAATTAACAATGGCAAGACCAACAGTATATACCAAACAGGACATAGCAGGTACAAGAGAATGAGAGATAGCTAACAAAGGCCTTGAACAACCAGAAAAAATACTTCCAAAACAGACCTATGTGAGGCAAAGCCTGTTTTTGAGACTTGGACGTTGGAATTGTATGCTGCATACATTTTTATATATGCATGCTATTTACCACGTGATAAACATGATCTTAAACACACATGAATCAATCATTGTTCTGTTCTACTCGTGTTAATTTTTCTTTGAATAGAAATTTGAAGACTTTGAGTCTCAGATTGTGTGACAGCATGTTTTCATTCATTCAGCTTCATTCATTCATTTTCTGTATTATGTTGTGTGCTACAAAGAAAAGTTCCCTTTTATATAGGGTTACAACAGCAAAATAAAACCTAAAGCCCATTAAGGTAATGTCCTATCAAGTCACATGACCCAATAATGAAAGGCACATGATCCAAAAAACAGTCTAGCACACAATAACAAGCACACAATAACAGAGAGCAATTACAGCCAAAATAAAAGGCAAACGCAGGACTTAACATTGCCTGGTTTGTTTCATCATCCTATTCTTTCCTACACTCCCCCTCAAGCTGAGAGTGGGAAGACTTCACTCCCAGCTTGGAGAGAAGATGATTGTGCTGTTGAATGGAGAGCTGCTTGGTGAAAATGTCAGCTAATTGCTTGGAAGAAGGTATGTATGTAGGATGAATAATGCCAGCAGCAGCCTTATCTCTGATGAAGTGACAATCGATGTCAACGTGCTTAGTCCTCTCATGGTGCACTGGATTAGCTGAGATGGCTAGAGCAGCCTGATTGTCACAGTGCACAGGGACAGTAGCTTGATTTTTGATGCCAAGATCCTTCAAGAGTTGCTTTAGCCACATAACTTCACACACTGTGAGTGCCATAGATCGATATTCTGCCTCTGCAGTGGACCTTGCCACCACTGACTGCCTTTTGCTCTTCCAGGAGATAGGAGACTCACCAAGAAGTATACAAAATCCTGAGGTGGACCTTCTAGTTGAAGGACACCCTGCCCAGTCACTGTCACAGTAAGCTGCCAGTTGAGCCTTTGATGAAGAAGAGAGAAGAATGCCCTGACTAGAAGTGCCACTAAGGTATCTGAGTATCCTTTTAGCAGCTTGAAAGTGCACATTAGTTGGCTTGTGCATAAATTTGCTGAGCACATGAATGGAATAGGCTATATCAGGCCTAGTCAGGGTCAAGTAGATTAACTTCCCAAGAAGTTGTTGATATTCTGCTGGATCAGGAAGGGGATCACCTACTTCAGGAGTAAGCTTCATGTGAGAATCAAGAGGTAGCCTCAAAGGCTTGCAATTCACCATATTGTACTGCTGAAGAATGTCTTGCAAATATTTTTTCTGAGACAAGAAATAACCTTGATCAGATTGATCAATCTCAATGCCTAGAAAGTATCTTAACTTCCCTAGGTCTTTCATATAGAATTGTGAGGACAGAAAGTCCTTTGTTTCATCCAGCAAGTTCATATCATTGCCACCTAGCAAAAGATCATCAACATACACTAAAATGCATATAAATGACTCCCCCTGAGATTTAGTGAACAAAGAATAATCAGACTTAGACTGAACAAATGAGTGAGCCTTGAGAGCAGAGCTTAACTTGGCAAACCATTGCCTTGGAGCTTGTTTAAGCCCATATAGAGATTTTTCTAATGTGCACACCAGTGATGAGTTAGAAGCATTTCTTGTGGATTGAAAATCAGTTTGAGGAGTGATTCTTTGCCCCATTCCTGTGTAACCAGGTGGTAATGACATGTATACAGTCTCATGTAAATCCCCATGCAAAAATGCATTTTTTTACATCCATTTGATGCACAAACCAACCTTTGATGGAGGCAACAGCTAGAAAGGATCTCACAGTGGCTAACTTTGCAACTGGTGCAAATGTTTCTTCATAGTCAATACCATACTTTTGCCTATTCCCTAGAACAACAAGTCTGGCTTTGTGCCTATCAATGCTCCCATCTGGGTTATACTTAGTCTTAAAGAGCCATTTGCACCCTATGGGTTTCTTTCCTTTAGGTAAAGTGGTGATGGACCAGGTATTGTTCATTTCTAGGGCATGCAATTCCTCATTCATAGCATCAACCCATTTAGCATGAGTTACAGCCTGTTTGAAGTTTTTTGGTTCTTGATTTTGAGTTAAGTGAGACATAAAACAAGCAAACATAGGTGTAATTAGGGTATCAGTTTGATTTTGAATCTGCAGAGCTGTATTAGCACTAGGATTTGGAGATGTAATATAATCTGACATCCAACTAGGAGGTTTGTGAGTTCTGGTGGATTTTCTCAAGGGTTGTGTGTTTGTTTCTTGTGGAGGTTGTAATTCTATGTGATCTGGTTCATCCTCAGGATGCTGAGGTGTGTGGACTGGAATTTCCATGTCCATTGGCTCAAGCTCATTTACATCATAATCAGATACATTCATATGCAGGGGTGTAGGCTTGTTGCCCTTTTTCTTGAATATTTGATAAGGAAATATAGTCTCATAAAATTTGACATCTCTACTCACAAAGACAGAGTTATTCAACAGGTTTAGCAATTTGAAACCTTTTTGATTCACAGGATAACCTAACAGAACACATGGTACACCCTTGATATTGAATTTATCATGGTTTCTATCAGGATTTTTAGCAATGACTAAGCAACCAAAAGATTTTAATTTTGTGTAATCTGGCTTAGTTGAGTGAAGTACCTCATAAGGAATCTGATCACCAAGAACCTGGGTAGGCAGTCTGTTAGTAACATGGACAGCAGCCTGAATGCAGTCACCCCAGAATTGAACAGGCAATCCACTTTGCAACCTCATAGCCCTGGCCATTTCTAGCAAACTTCTGTGCTTTCTCTCAACTCTGCCATTTTGCTCTGGCCTATCCACACAGCTGGTTTCATGTAGAATACCTTGAGATGAGAAGAACTCTCTACAAGGTTGATCATTCAGTTCAGTAGCATTGTCACTCCTAATTTTCTTCACTTTCTTGCTATATTGTGTGAATGCCATATACACAAATTTAATAATTGCTCCATAAGCCTCATTTTTATGCTTCATAAGATGTATCCATACCATTCTTGTATGATCATCTACAATTGTCAGGAAGAATCTGTGCCCTTGTCTAGTACCAACTCTGTATGGCCCCCAAGTATCAATATGAATAAGGTCAAAGGCATCTTTGGCTCTAGACAAACTCCTTGAGAAGGGCTGCTTTGTCATCTTGGCTACTGGACATGTGAGGCATATTTCAGCTTTCTTTTTATCAAATCCTTTTAACTCTCCTATCTTCTCAATTCGATCAAGAGGAGCATGACCTAGCCTCATGTGCCAAAGAGTGGTCACATTTGTCTTTGATTGTCTTGTCATCACACCAGGGACTTCTAGCTCACCATTGGCCACCATTCTTTGATGTGAGCTTACTTTAGTGCTGCTCAGATAGTGTGTCAGGTTTTTCACCACCACACTTGGCTTCTCATTGATCAGGTAATACACCCCTTTCACTGCTTTACCTACACCTTTCACTATATCAGTTTTGCTGTCTTGAATCATACAATAGTGTGCCCAGAAAGTCACCTTGCATTGTTGATCTTGTGTTAGTTTCTGTACAGATATGAGATTATGCTTGAAACTTGGCACCAGCATCACCTTTTTCAGCTTCAAGTTAAGACCAAGGTCTATTTCTCCACATTGAGTTACTGCAGAACTCTCACCATTAGGCAAATTGATTTTTGTTTGATGCTGCATTTTCTGACAATTCACAAGATGCTCTGCACTTCCAGTCATGTGATGGGTTGCACCTGAGTCTATGATCCACTGATCAGTTGCTGATTTCACAAGATTGCATTCTGCTAGTTCCACAAAATTCAGTTCCATATCTTCATCTGAGTCATTGTCTTTGGATGGCATGGGAAGCATTTTCAGCAACTGCTCCAGTTGTTGTGCTGTAATAACTCCTCCACCACTGTTTCCTTCTGCACTACATGCATTAGCTATCATTTTTCCTTTTCCTTCTTGCTTCACCCTGCCTCCTTTACCTTGATACTTAGATTGTTCTTTGCCAGAACCACCTCTGTTGATGTATTCTTTCCCTTTACCTTTGTTGTCCTTGAAATTCCTTTGTGACTTTCCTGGATATCCAATTACTGTCCAACACTTCTCATAAGTGTGTCCAGTCTTTCCACATGCCTTGCAAGCCCAGCATTTCTCTGTAGGTGTCCTACTTTCCCACAGTTTTCACATTTCACTTCACTCTTTTTGCTATACATGGCTAACCCCTCTGCATCTTCTTTGTTTGATTTGAAAACCTCTTTTTGAGATTCTTCCTGTTGAATCATGCTACAGGCAACATCCACTGTTGGTAGTGGAGTTAACATCAGCATGTGGCTCCTCTGAGGCCCATATTGGTCATCAAGACCATTCAGAAATTGAAACAATTTCTGCTCAGCTTCTTCTTTGTGAACTGCATCAATATATGCCCTCACCTCAGTTGTTAGTGTGGATATGGGAGGAAAGTCACTCAAGGCTTCTAATTCCTCCCACAATCCCTTCATATCCGTGTAAAAATCTGCTACAGGCCTCCCATTCTGCTTTGACTCATAAACAGCCTTGGCCAATCTATACTTCCTGGCACCATTTGCAACTGAATACCTGTGTTCAAGTTGCTTCCAAATTTCTGCAGCACTATTGACAAACATAATGGATTTTTTTATGGGTTCTGACACAGAGGCTAGAATCCAGGAAATCACCATGTTGTTACATGTTTCCCAAGCTTCAGCCCTTACAGCATCACTGCTATCCTTCTTTTCTCCCCCTGTGACAAAGCCCAACTTTCTCTTTGAGGCAAGGCTGATCTCAAAGGATCGTTTCCATGCCCTATAATTACCAGCACCATCAAGCTTCTCAACATTGACAGTGTTAGATCCCTCAGAGGGGTGCAAGTACAAAGGACTTGTGATATCTATTTTACTAGATGACATTGGGCTAAATAAGCTATTATAAGCTTTCGCTAAATCACCAAAAGACTCTATTTTGGAGACTAACAATTACCAGAACAACAATCAGCAGAGAAAAAACACAAACATGACATCAACACCAAATAACACCAGCAGATTAAGAAAAGAGAAAGATATGATTTTTATCAGTTTTCTAGCAAGTTTTCGAACCTTGCTCTGATACCATGAAGACTTTGAGTCTCAGATTGTGTGACAGCATGTTTTCATTCATTCAGCTTCATTCATTCATTTTCTGTATTATGTTGTGTGCTACAAAGAAAAGTTCCCTTTTATATAGGGTTACAACAGCAAAATAAAACCTAAAGCCCATTAAGGTAATGTCCTATCAAGTCACATGACCCAATAATGAAAGGCACATGATCCAAAAAACAGTCTAGCACACAATAACAAGCACACAATAACAGAGAGCAATTACAGCCAAAATAAAAGGCAAACGCAGGACTTAACATTGCCTGGTTTGTTTCATCATCCTATTCTTTCCTACAAAATTCAATCACATTGGGCACTAATCTGCTAATTAGAACTTCACTTGTTTAGAATAAATGTCAAAGATTCATAGCTTTTCCTCTATTTGCTAAAACAATATTCTAATCAGGAAACAATCCAAGCATATGCTCACCAATATGATGAGTTTAGGAAGAACCTATACAACTACCAGTCTAATAGTCAGCCGCAATAACAAAGGCACAGGATGCTCCCATGACCAAACAAATATCAGCTTCAAAGCTAGTTCAAGAGATAGCAGCTAAGAAAGGTGATTGTTGAAGTCAAGATCACTATCAAGATACTTGAAGTAGCTCGTTGGATTGCAGCAGGCCAACTTCAACGAGGCATATCTCTCAATCTACTCAGATTTTTGAGGTGATTCAAGTTGCAGGTGCAAGCTTGTTCAAAGAGCTTTCCAATGGTAGATCACAGGCTTGATTTTGTGCAGTAACAAAGAAGTTATGACCGTTTCAAGTTGGACTGTCTGAGGGGCCTCGAGCACCTTCTGCACTGCCTTGGTGGCGCGGGGAGCGCTTTTCATGTGGTGTTCTGTGTTTTTGGCACGTAAGTTGTGGTTAATTAAGAGCCATATGTTTTGGCTTGTAGAATAAGCCAAGTAGTAGCAGAGTGCTATACAAGCTATAGCATGTGACTTGTAGTATCACTCATCACTGATCACAAGTGGAGTGGTCATACAAGCAAAGCGAGGAGAGAGAAAACAACACTAGCTCTAAGGTTTTGGAAAAAACAAGAGAGTGGCCTGGTTGTTGTATCTTGTGAGGGAAAACACTAGAGAACTTGTGAAGCGCATTAGGAGTGTTTGTAATTGCTGTTTTGTAGCTCAAATTCAATAGTAAGATTGTCTTTGAGAGGGTAACAAAGTTACCCAACATTTTGCTTGCGTTGTGGTTTGTTGTTCTTTGGTATTTATTTGTTGTTGTTTAGCTCGGTTTTGAGCCACGTTTCCCTGTAGCCATTGATGCCACTGATTCGTGGAAGAATGATCAATTGTCTCACTGATTTTTCATGCCTCCCTTCTACATCAGAACTCACAAAGCTCCGATCAGCTCTCTTCATCAACAGAAGCGCATTTCATCATTTCATCATGCATGTTTTAACAAGGTTATTTCCTATTCTTATTTTGTATATTTTGTTGCTCTTCTCTTATTTTTTTTAATTTCTTTTTTTCTGTTTTGCTTCTTTGTACTTTAAGGCATAATCAACCTTTTGTTTCAGGAGTTGGAATCATCTATTGAGTTCAATTATGGAGTAACATTCTAGAATTAGGAATATTTTTTAAACCTATTTTTTAGTATCAAAATGAAATAAAAATCAATCCTTAGTTTATATATAGTGTCCCACCATATTTTTCATATCCTAGATCGACCCCTGATTACCACGTAAATTAAGCTAAATCATTTCAACAGTTATCACCTCGAAAAACATTGCAAGTGTCTTTTAACTTCCACTTGACAATATATGCAGCATATGGACCCTATGCGTGACAAAATGACAAATTAAATAACTTCTCTGGGAGGCCACAAATACAATGCCATGCCATACATGCCCTTCCATRGTTCCATGTCAGGCCAAATTGCCAACAGAATAAAGGTGATCTAGAGCTGTCTTCCTCAACAGATAGCCTACCGACCTTGCCATTGTTTTTCTGGCGAGTACTAG
>SNQN01008273.1:15566-29878 GCA_008642245.1 Bassia scoparia | reverse complement strand
CTACTGCTTATGTAATTTGGTGAATATCTTGCTACCTGAGTTACATTGCTTAGGTGTTGATAACAAATAGAAGTGTCTATTACACTTTCAAAAATATGAATGGTGTGTGCAGTAGTTGTGATAAAATTTACTTCACTTGATGACCTATGCTMTAGTATCATTTGTKTGCAATTATTAACTGCATATGTTAGCTACTTAGAATTGCACATATATAATCCATATCCCACTGCAGTGTTGTATATATCTGTTTTCGGGTTTGTATTTGTGGATATGTGCTGAGGTTGTGTMTTTTGAAGATATATGTGATTATAAGCATCTACTTTTTATGAGTTGCWTAAACTATAGAAGTCAAAAGTATAAATGACAAAAGACGTTATTAATTTATTTTCTATCCTAAGTAAAGCTCATAATATGAGTCTTTAAAAATTCACTTTAATTCAAATATAGTTTTCCTACRACCTAATTATAGTTTTCCCATATTGCAATCTCATCCAGCCCAATACTATGTACCTTTTCATATCATTTCATATTCAGAATTGGTTTTGATAGCATCATAATAATAAATATGAGTTCTCATATATAATTTCCATCCTGAGCAAATTAAACAATGCATATGTACCTTTTCATATCATTTCAGACTCAGCCTTCCCTTGTTGCTTGCTTGATGGATGTTGCCTTGCTGCGTTAATGTGTTGTTGCTGCTACTACGAGGTTGCTAGCTGCTGTTGTGAGGCTGCCCTTCGCTGCTGTTGTGAGGCTGCCCTTCGCTGCTGTTGTGAGGCTGCCTTTCGCTGTTGTTGCGTCTGCACTGTTTTGGGTTGCTGCTGCCACCCCTGCAGTACCGCTATAGGATACTGGTTCGTTGAGGGTTGAGTCCCCTGCTCTGCAGCTATCCCTTAATGTTTCTAGGTATAGGACCCACAACAGGCCCCTACTCCCCTGTATATTTACTTTGTATTGATGAATAAATTTTTGCACAAAATTGTGTATACATTGAGTTTGAAGAGTTAAACGATATATTGTGTCTTTAATTAATCTTAATAAGATATTAATTTTATTACTATTATTTTTGGTTATATTATTAAATTACTATGATAATATTAACATGAATTAATTATAAAAAAATTAGATTGATTGGTGAGTCAACCTTCCTAACAATAGGTCTATTGAAATGCATTAGCTATTGCTAATTAAAAAAACACATTAGCCACCTATAGCAACGGTTGAACCATTGCATAAGTAAAACCGTTGCTATAGATCTTTTCCAATATATGAAATGGACATGTAGCAACGGTTGAAACTGCTGCTATAAGTAGACCAACCGTTATGGCAACGGTTTAAACTGTCCTATAGAGTCAAATTAACTGTGTCCATAGCTCAATTAATTGTTGAAATAGACCTAAGGCAACGGTTAAGTTAAATCGGTGCAAAAGGTTGAAAAATCGTTGCAATATGTCTATAGCAACAACCAAACTCAACGTTAACAACTGTTGTCTTAAGTCTATAGCAATGTTTATACATATATAAAGCAATAGTTTTTTTACTGTTTCCATAGCTAAAAAATGTAGTAGTGTCAAACTGACCTTGAGCCTGCTTTCTCCTTTGACTCTTGTTCCTTTATTTGCATCTCGGAGAGGATACTCCTTGACACTGCCTGAAAGGCCAGAGGGACATTTGATCCTATCAAGTTGTTTTTCATGATAACCTAAGGAGGCTCCTCCCGTAAGTGTCGACAGAAATCCTGAACCTCTAGCAGTTAACAAACTCATCAACCGTTCATTTAGTTGTTTATGTTTTTCCACTAAAGGCTCCAACAAGTAACTACTCTCAGTCGCAACCGTCTTGGACAATGCTACATTAGTAGCATTGACGTTCATAATGATATCTAATATAATCTGTTCCACCTGTCTGGTAACTGCCTACTATGAGTGGGCACCAAAGTTTGCAACTCACGGTTTATCACTCTAGCAATTCTTACTATGTACCATACCTCGGTGAAGATTGTTGAACTGCTCCCTATGATTCTCCTTCAAGTCTTCCAAAAGGCTTGTAACAATATCCACGTACTGTGTATATTGAATTGAGCCAACCTTTGGCTGAGGATTATTTATCTTCCCCTATTTATATGCAAACATCTAGTCTTTGTGTTTGAGACTCGGTATGCTCAGGAGGAACAAGATCTTCTACAGATTGATGTTTTTGCGGAACAATTTCCAAATTAGCAAGATCTTCGAGTGGATTTTTGTTCATCAAGCTACAGTATCATCCTCCCGATTACCCTCCTTGAGTAGACCGTTTAGGGGTCATGTGTGTAGAAACAATTTCATGTTGCAAACTTCTCTCCCACTGTGGCGCCAAAGACATTGAGGTGATTTTGCACTTCACTACATCAACAATGTCAATGCCCAATATTTTGGCTCGATAGGGGGCTGCCCTCTGATTACTGATTATATAGAAACCTCGCTAACATAAAATGGCCCTGATCGTTAGTGAAGTAAGGGATGTGAATGCAAGGAAATAAACTTGTGGATAAAACTAAAGCTTAAAACAAACTACAATGAAGAACGAAGCCATCCTTAAATTAGGGATAGAGTCAAACTACAAGTGATCATAGGGAAAAATGATTACCTCCATGTTTACACAATTGGGATAACAACGAACACGCTGTTGATCAGGATGAACTATGTTGCGTACACGATGCTACGCTAAACTATACTTGGCTAAGCCAAGTGTGGCTAAGGAAAGCTAAATGCTGAGAAAATAGATGTTTTTTTGATTGTTTTTTGTTGTCCTTCTTCTGATCCGTCTTCAACATTTATAGGCCTCAATGGTAGAGATCATGGGTGGTTACTAGCAGTTTACCCTTTGACGGTTTCTTGCCTCTTTGGATATTGAATCTCCCCGCTTCCCTCCAAGTCTCCTTGTCGCCTAATGCTTCATGGACCTCCTTTGCTGGGCTGTTTCTCCCATGATCCATTCAAGCGCTTTGTGTTCTATCGTTGGACTGAATACGAGAAGCTCTAAGTATCATTGTTGTCAGTCTCTATTTCTTGACGATCATCGGCCAATCAAAGTTACTCGTCAAGCTCTTAGTTGTTTTACTATTCTATTAATCATCAAGGTCAACGATGCATTTTTGGTCAGTAACAGGGTTTTAAATTGGGTAGTAATGTGAGGGTAAATAGGTAATTTCATTGAAACCAAGGAGAGACTCAACTTATGTGGGCCCACTAGTCAATATATGGTTTTCTCCAACCGACAAACTTTATAAAAAAAGTGGGTGTTGTTTTTAAAAAAAAGAGCAGTTGTTTTCAAAGTTGAAAAAAAGTAGATAGTTGTTGACAATTTTACCTTTTAAAAACTTACCAAACATATTGAAATAATTTTACTGAATTAAACTGTTGACACATTGAACGAAAATCAACTGAATTGTCATTAAATGAACTGTTATAATTTCCCAAACTGATTGAACTAATAGCTTTCTCACAAAGATGTAACAGTAGTATTGCCTTGGATTGAAGCATGCTTATTGTCTGAGCCCTCGTGTTAAAGCGCAATGTTTGATTATGGGTATGCACCTTACATAACTTCGCGTTATCGCATAAGAGTAATACATAGGCAAAATCAATTAAAAAACTTGATTTTTACAAGTTTATGAAGAAAGTAGAGTTGGCAAAAGGCTTGGTATTTTGGTGTCCAACACGGGTACACAGTCATATATCATGCGAGGAAGACGTTTAGAACAATTGCTTAAATCTAACCTTTGATTCTCGTGGTCAGAAGTTTGAATCCTCATACCCTTTATAAATGTACCCCGTTCTTGTGACTCTTTCGCACCAAAATAAAAAATAAAAAATAGTCATATAGTTTGTGCTCCCTCACAACGAATGTAACACGTCTTTGTTGTCTTACATTGCAAATAAAGGATTGATTAGAAACAGAATCTATCACATAGCAAAGACCACCACAGTTTATCTTCAATTTAATTCAGTCATTAAAAAGTGTTAAAACTAATTGCCAACTAAAAAATTAATACATTGGAGCCCGTGGAAAGGGTTGGACASTGGAAAAAACTTTAAAAATGAAATAAAATTAAACACCATAAAAACAAAACATTAATTTTGCTACCTTGCCTCAATTAATCTACTGTTGGACCAGGAGAGTTTGGAGAACAATGTAAACTGCAATCACATATCTTAAAACTGGAAAAAAAGTTGGCTCAACCTCGTTGCATTTCAAAAAGGTCTATGCCAGTCCACTATAGAACTACAAATCCAGTGGCCCGAAGGGATCCTCAGATGATTGTGGATCACCTATAAAGGTGTCAATATTTGATCTAAAAGGCGCAGCTGAGGAAGGAGCCTGCCAAAATGAATCCGAGAACAAATAGAAAATATAAAAGGCTACTGCAGAGGCCAAAAGCAGAGCCAGAAGGAGCGCATAGATCTGCCAATCTGCAAAAGAAATATTGATTGTTATAACATACACATGCAAGAAGGAATAACAAGTTAAAAATGAATAGAAAAAAAGGAAATTGAACCTTTCCAATCTGCAGGAACGGTTAACTTTGTCACCTTAACACCCCATTCTTTAGTAGTTGTTAGTACGACCCTGGCATTGCAATATCAGAAAACACAATTTAGTTTGCAACTCGGATGCAAGGCAAGCCAAGTAAAGGATCAAATTAATTGCTAAAAGAACAGACAGTAAGTTTAAACATGGTTGTCTCAAAAGTACTACTTCAGGGCATGTATGCAAACTAAAGTTTTGCATTTATATAATGATTCCTTTTCTCGGGCTTTTCTCCTTCCGAACGTGATTTTGACAACAGGTGGGGTAGTTATTTTAAATGATAAATCAAATTATTAATGATATACAAAATTTTTAATACCTAATTACTTAAATGAGATGAAATAATCTTTTAAAAGGCTATATAAAGATGAAAACATAGGGTAAAACTTTTAAAAATGAGTGAAAAAAATTATTTTAAGTATTGATTAAAGTATCCGATATCTAGTAGAATATCAACATCGTGTTGGTGTTCGATATAGAAAAGGATAAGTTGACCAAGATAAGTATATGTGCTACCTACGGCCGGTTTGCTTGTTGGTAATAAATGGTGGTAAAGGYAATGAATTTGTATGTAAAGATTTGAAGAAATTCCATGTTCATTCCTGTTGGAAGGCAATTTCATCCCTAAAATAGTCCACTTTTCTTCTTAAATTTTCATTTCACCTCAATACCACTCCTCCAAATGGTAATGAGTGGTAATGAAAATCTTCACTTGAGGGGTAAAATTGTGTCCAATGGAGAAGTTTGAGGCAAGATTATTCCCCATAGAGATAAAACTTGTGAGCAAATTGACTCTCCATAGAGATTTTAAGAGTCCTCTATTTAAATTACACTATAAATTCATTCAGATTCCCACTTTTTAGTCCCAAGTCCCAACAATCAAACGGGCCACTAGAGTACTACAAAGCTAAGAAGAGTCTGAAGCAATGGCGTAAAACTTAAAAAGTTTAAAGACACCTCTAGTTATAGGACAATGCGAAACCCAGAAATTGTCAAACTGAGGTCTAGTAGCTAAGCAGATAAAACACCTAATCATGCAACTAAAAGTCTCTGAATCATCATGATGGTAACAGACTAACAATATAAGTCAGTGACAGAACAAAAAGGGCACACATTTTAAGGACTAATAGAATAGATTTTTAAATTGTCATATAGCTATGCCTACTGAGGTAAGGATTCTTAGAGGGTTGTTTGAAATTCACTTCAACACGATACGATACATAAGAKAATAAGGACAGCAATGCACCACATGATATTTCTACACAAAACAGAATTTGATGCCTAGTTTACCAATTCCTATTTCACATCTGGACTCTATAAGTAGACAAAAACTAAAAATTAAGATATTCACCTATCAGGAATTACTATAACAGTCATAAACTTAAAGTACCTTTCACTAGGGCAAAACTCTAGTGCTGCAATAGATGTACCCGGGTGCAACCTCTTACTTGAGTGACTGATCCTCATTGTTTTAACTTCAACTACACAGAAATCACCATCTTTACTTCCCCTGTAAATACAGAAAAGAAATCATATTTAAAGGTTAATCATGATTTAATTCTATCATTATGCTGGTGCAAGTTTTTACAGATTTGAACAATATCTATTTCTTTGATTGAGTTCTTTGAAAATGAATGAAAGAAAGGAGGGGCCAGTACACATCCAGCTGCCAATATGAAGGAGAAACTACTACATATTCAGCTCAGTACCCTAAAGCAAAAGAAYCTGATTTGAAGCATCCTTCATTAGAGCCAAGTAAGATGTAAAGAAGCACCAATATTTTTTCCCTCCTAAACACTATCATTCTGGAAGAAAGAGTACATGCAAMCATTTGGAATACAAAGCTATATGAAAATTAGTCATAACAATCCTTTAGTTCAAAAATCAATTTTGTTAATAGTTAGAAGTTAGAACAAGTGAATGAAAAAACAATCAGATGCTACTTGGACTTTTGACCAAACTTAAAGAAAGAACACAGCAGGTTAATGTGATTAGATGGATGCAAAAAACTAGCAAAGGTTAAGATCCTTACAAGGCAAGATATTTCCCATCTAGGCTGGTGGTTATTGTKGAAGCAGGCTTTGCAAACAATACCTTGTAACCAATCCTCTTCCATGTACTCATGTCCCAAACAGCAGTAATAGGTTTCAGCTTTGCTGTTTCCAGATGAAAAGTATATTCAAAATGTAGCTCAAAACATTACTTTTTTTTTAAAAAAAAAAAGGGGGAGGGGGAGGGGGAAGGGGTGTTAGACGAATTGGCTTCACCTAGCAGCTTATTTACCTCTTTGCACAGTGCAAAACAGAAATGGTTTCGTTCCATCCTTTGAGAAACAACATAAGTCGATCTTTTCATCCTGCAAAAGAAACTCCAAAGTCATACTTCCGCACAGTTACTAAAATTAAACACATAGAAAAACTAAGGTGAATCAAGCAGTCTACGGATTGCGTTTCAAAGTTGCAACAGGAACTCCTTCATTTGCATTCCAAACTCTTGCTGAACCATCAGTAGAAGTCGAGGCTAGAAACTCAGAGTCTAGGCTGAAAGTAATTGATAATTGTTCAATATTGAGTATCCAGGTAAACTTTCGCAGAGCTTTAATTATCAAGTCATGCCACATTATAAAATTTCTATTAATGAACCACACATTGTAACTGAATGTTACGCAATATTGATGACCTGGATATTATCAAGCCAAGTGACCTTTCCAAAATGCAATAATTGAGATGCAAAGAATAAAGCGCTCATAGCATATATAAAAGCACTGAAGTTGTTAGTTTAAGGCTAAAAACTGAAAGTAGAAACAAAACAACCAAGTACAATATAGTGTGGGCCAGAAAGTTTAAATTGGCCTCTGGGGATCAGTCCTAGTATCATGTACTGTTTATAATTGTATTGTATGGCAATAAAATAACGAACATACTTTTGACCTATTCTATGGTGCTCATGTGGCCATAAAGGCATTTACATAATGCTACAGCTTAAATCAATGAATATCACGCCATAGAAGCGGACTTTGACATCTTCATGAAAAAAAAGATTGATATATTTATTTGTCAATTAACATGTAGTAATGCTTGAATATATTCATATACTTTTCAACATTACGATGGACATAGTCCAAAATTCAGTATGAGTTTAATGACAGTCGACTACAGTGTCAGAACCATAATAGAATTCATTCAAACTATCTTACTAAACTTCGCAGCAACATATTGTTATTTCACTCAACGATATGCAAAATAAAATAAAAATATGTCACCTGAAATCCATATCTCGGAGAGGACTTGTGAGCATCTGTTCAATCAAGTATTATTCGCATGCTTGGCCAACTCTAAGATTCTGAGACGCCGTCCTGAGTGTAGAAAGTAAATTTGAATAATGTAGGAATCAACACATCGTGGGAAAAAACAATAACATTATTATAATTTTTGTGTTTGTATGTTTGTAGGAAGAGGGAGACGTCAAGAGAAACAAGCATCAATTGACACCTAACACATTAAACTTGACCTCTCTCATTCTTCTTGAAATCAGAGTATGTCTCTACGCTCCACCAAGACCAAGTTTGCAGTCCATGACACTGAATGCTACACAAGTTTGCAATCCAACCCCTTGTAGAGATTGTGATTCCTAGCAGATAGTTTCATAAAAGTTTCTTGTCAGACAATTCTATAAACCGCATTTGCAAAAACTAAGTCAAAAGCTTCAAGAAGAAATAGAAAAAAGGTGCCCTCAAGATAGAGCTGGAGTGCAAATCATATATGGAAGTTTCAAGTGCATGTAGTAAGATAAAACAAGCAAGACAAATAGCTTATCTGAGAAGCGGAAAATGATTAGGGCAGAGGTACTTGATTACATACATATTACTATTATAATTCGTCAAATTCCGATCAAGGAGCTCAAAGTTTTGGAATTAAGAAAACAAAACATATCGTCTCATGAAGGAAAACAATTACCTAAGCCCGTTCCAAATAAAATTTTAGTATAGAATTGGCTTTGACATGTTATCATATATGCTCTTTTTAGACCAAGTTAAATGCTACTTTCCTCTATAATGTTCAAGCCAAAATTGTTTCTGGCTCACAAAAAAGCTTTGACCACATTTTGGCGATCACAAGAAAAAAAATATTGTTTGGGATCTTGTTAGATGTTTCAATTATGTTCTCAAAACATAACCTTTTGTGACTACTAATGCATTATAATATATATTAATAATTTAAGGTAAGACCGAAGAGAGTATTCAAAGTATGTTTCAAACTTTCAAATAGTTTTTCCTACTTTGTTTCGAACCTTTTGTCTTGCTGTTAATGGTTTTACWCCTTTCTACTCCCTAGACCCACCACATGTTGAACCAACTTGATACAATTAACTATCAAACACATTATCCCCCATACATAAAGCAGAAATGAATCCACTTTCAGCATCCCACCTCCATTTTAGAGCTAACAATAAGGAGACGAGGATAGGATAGCCTGATACTTTATCTGTTTCACTTTTCAGTTGATGTACAATGCATTCAATAATAATGTTAGGACTTAGGKGTTAGGACATATTGTTCCACCAAATCAATTCAACATCATCCCATAAAAATATATCCTTCCCGTCTTCCGCAAGTCCAAAGCAGATTCAACATGAACACTTTTTTTTAACATACACAAACTTATGTAAGTGAACATAGGTTTCGGTCCTGAACCCAAACCTAGAATTGGTTTGAARCGGTGGGTCRAAACCCAAGAAATGGTTCGACTGGGTCCATGTTTTCCAACTATGACAGCATAATTCTCTACATTTTACATAGTAGAAGGCAGAAAGATTGCACACAAATAACCAGTAACCGTTARATTCATGAATCATGATCAAACAGGATACAACTGCCTTAAAAATTCATATTCTGCAACAACCAATTATCCAAACAGACAAACAAAGCATATCACGTGGCCTAAACAATTGATTTCTTCACTCAACTGTTAACTCGTTAACCCAAATCATATCAAACATATTAAAACGAAAATTAAAATTCAAACAAATGAACATAAAAATTAGAAAGTTATTTACTTGCAATCACCAGTAGTAGTGGCGCAGATGAATTGATCACCATTGGGATGCACCGCAATGCTAACAGGCTCCCCATCTTCAATCTCAAATTCAGTCTAAAAANATTCATGAATCATGATCAAACAGGATACAACTGCCTTAAAAATTCATATTCTGCAACAACCAATTATCCAAACAGACAAACAAAGCATATCACGTGGCCTAAACAATTGATTTCTTCACTCAACTGTTAACTCGTTAACCCAAATCATATCAAACATATTAAAACGAAAATTAAAATTCAAACAAATGAACATAAAAATTAGAAAGTTATTTACTTGCAATCACCAGTAGTAGTGGCGCAGATGAATTGATCACCATTGGGATGCACCGCAATGCTAACAGGCTCCCCATCTTCAATCTCAAATTCAGTCTAAAAATAAAAATAAAATAAAGAAAAACGAAATTTCAAGTTTTTTTTTTTTTTTTTTTGTAGGACCAGCAACAAAATAAAATTGAAATTAATGAACAAATAAAAGAGGAAATACATACCAAAGGAGAAGAAGAGAGAGTACATACCAAAGGAGAAGAGGAGAGAGAAGTAGTCTTGGAATCAAAAGATAAAATTTCGAGCTTTGATTTAGCAGAAGAKGATTTGTAAGATTTTCCCAAAATTACAAGATTGACATTTTCGGCTCGTTTGATCCACTTCCCACAAATCGTAACACCTAAATCCTGCAACTCCATTGATCAATCAATTAATCAAAAACACCCACTTCACCAAATTCAAAGCCAGCAAAAACCCAATTCCAATTTTTGTGGAAATTCTACAAATTTTGATTTTTATTATATGGGTGTTAAAAAGAAAGGAGAGTTTTTGTAGAAGCAGAAGGAGAAGGAGAAGTGGGTCCTACTATGGACGTGAGTGTTGCAAAGTTAGAGCTTGTTTCAACGACAGCTAATTAGGATGATTAATTTGATAATGGCAACTGAGATTGATTTAATGATTTTAATGATTATATTGAGCGAGTCAAAAGTCAACCGTTGGATATGATAAGCCAAGTTGGGTGCATGGTTGGGTTTTGACAATGTTGTGTGGATATTCGACTTTGTTGATTCCTTTTTGCATATTTTGCGTCACTAACTTTTTTATTTTATTTTTGGTGTTAGGAGAGAGACAAGGACGGCGTGAAAATTGATRCCGAGATCTCCTGAAATCAACAGGAAAACTTTAATCACTTGAGCTAACTCTCACTCTCATTTTGCGTCACTAACAGCTTTCCCAATCTAGTATTCTCAAATTAAAATATTTCTTCGTTTCTTAAAGGTWAAATTGCCCYGATTTTGTTAAAGTTTAGAAAATAACWTWTCATTTTTAAAAWCAACTATTCACTTTTTACGTTTTCTTTGCGAATTACTACCTCTTAAACGAATTAACATTAACACCGTTAACTCACTACCCATCCAAACACCACAAACCACCCAACCTTGGTTGTTGCCACTTCTTCATCCACACAACCACCACAAATCACCCAACCTTGGGTGTTGCCACTTCTACTGCCACACAACAACCAATCCAACCACCACAACCTCGTAAACCACCCATACAACAGCCACAAACAGTAGCAGCAACCAACCTCGAAAAACCACCATCGTCGCCGCCTACTTTCATGATTTTTTCAGCCATTCCACCCATTTATTGACATGGTTCCTTCATGAATGTTGTAATCTTGGAGATAAAATAATAAAAAGCTTCAAGAATCGCTTAATTGAAGTTGTAAGTTCAAGTAGTTATGCCTTGGTGCAAGTTTAAAATCAAAAACCTCAAAATTGAAACGAAAAACCTAAATGATATGAGGGTGGTTTCCAATTGGATGATATTCGAAATTGGGGATATGGTTCTGTTATTGGGTGGTTTCGAATGGTGGGAATAACAAGCGCGTGGTGTTATGGGGGTTGGGGCGACAATGGGTAGTGGTATGGTGGTTTTCGAAATGGAGAGGTAATGGGTGCATGGCGTGTCGGGGCTGCTGCCCTGCCTTGTGGTGGTTAGGGGGTGTTCAAATCGGATAATCCGATCTTGAACCGATCTAAAATTCGGGATATGCGAATTTTCGAAAGTTGGGGAAATACCGATCGAAAATTTTCGGAATCCAATCTGAAATATCCAACTATTTTTTCCATACTGATATCCGAAATTTTCGGATCGGATCAAAGTATATATTTTTACTTATTTTTCTTTATATTTGTGCATGATTAAATTATTTTTTAATCTAAAAAATCAGATATTTTTGGATATCGAAAGTGAAAAATTCCCGATCCGAAGATTTTCGGGATAATCCGATTTGAAATATCTAAACCTTAAAAACGGATCGGATATCTCGATTTTTTCAAATCGGATCAACCGAAATCAACTGGATCGATTGATCGGATCAGATATTTTTTGAACACCCTAGCGGTGGTGCCTGGTGGTATTCTTGTGGAATGCGGGATTTGGTGACACAGTGAGGACAACGAGGGAGTGGTGGTTTCCGTGGTGTGGTGTGAGGGTGAGTTAACACCGTAGTGAATTTGATTAACGAGGTAGTGTTCGCAAAAAGAACGTAAAAAAGTGGAATATTGTTTTTTTTTAAAAAAAAAAAAGCCGGGCAATTGTTCTAAACTTTGACAAAATCGGGTAATTGTGGCAATTGCCTTCTTAAACAAATGTTTCATTTTCTTTTTAGGAAAGTTCCATATTAAATGAATCACTTTTGGTTATTTCTTTTTTGAATTGCCGATCACAAATTAAAATAATTCCTCACGTTTCTGAAAAATTAC
This sequence comes from Bassia scoparia, assembly GCA_008642245.1. Classification (NCBI taxonomy): domain Eukaryota; kingdom Viridiplantae; phylum Streptophyta; class Magnoliopsida; order Caryophyllales; family Amaranthaceae; genus Bassia; species Bassia scoparia. Next base: position 17,452 of record SNQN01008273.1, on the reverse strand, counting down.
ACTAGTTTCTATGTACGGAATATTTCATAATTAATTCCACCCAATTTCATTTCTTCTCTTTTGAAGGAGACCACGAATTTAAATATAATTTTTTTTACGCTACTTTATCTAAAATATTCATCAATTATACCAGAGACTCTTAATCCTTTTTCCTCTTTTTACCCCCACCTACATCACTCATCACTCTATTCAAATTTGTCTCAAAAAACAGAATTGCAAAAATGATGCATTGTTTTAGAAACGGAAGGAAGTAACTCATTATGTGGGGAACATATTTAAATAACTCATTTTCTACACCTAACTTTATTAGGCATAATTGGGTTGCATCAGTACCAACATGACTTCTTGTGCAAGGGGTAGCATACATGAGGTTTGTGACGAATATTCTATTAGAATTTGACCAAAATACACAATTTCTAGGCTTTGTATTCTAAAGTCATTAAATAAAGCAAAATTTCCATCAACTACCGCAATTTTCAACTTTTAAAAATAACTACCCACCTTTTATTTTTTTAAAAAAACTACCCACTTTTTTGTTCATCTTTGCGAACCAATACCAATTATGTATTATATTAGTGGTTCACAAAAATGAACAAAAAGCGGTATTGTTTTTTTTTAAAAAAAATAAAAGCCGGTAGTTGTTTCAGAAAGTTTTCAAAATTGGGTATGTAGTTAATGGCAAATTTTGCCTAAATAAAGTAGGAAATGTTTTTATTTGGCCAATTTTCATTAAATAAATCTCATGTATGCTATTTCTTGCACCAATAATCAAGTTGTGCTGTCATGTGCACTTGCAAATCGGTGTTGTTTCATGACCTTGGCCCAAGTTGTGCTGTTGCGGCCAAATTTTCCAGATATGGAAATTTAATTCAATACCTAGGGTAAATGAGCCTGGCCTGTTCGCGAACAGTTCGAGCTCGGCTCGGTCAAACCTCGGCTTGTTGGAGTTCGGCTCGAGTTCGGGCTCAGCTCAAACGCTAATTAAACCAAGCTGAACTAGAGAGGGTTCGGCTCGAAAGCTCGTGAACAATTTTATATTTAAAAACTAATATATTATACATAGATACATAATAATAAATATCTTGCTTATTACATGTGAGAAGGTTAACAAATTCTTACATAAGAAAACAACAAACGAAGAAAAATTTATAAAGTAAATCAAAGAAGAAATAGAACCAAGAATAATAATTAGCATAACTTCTTCGTGAACAATTCGTTAAAGGCTCGGTCAACGCTTGGTCAAGGCTCGGTCAATGCTTGGTCAAAGCTCGGCTCGATATTTTTAAGCTCGGTTCGAGCTCGAAAAAACTTAAACGAACATGAGACGAACAAAGCAAAGCTCGGTCTTGGTTCGACCGATAATCACCCCTACATACACCCATGATGTTAGGTCTAATAGTCATATACACCAGAAGTATTCAACTTATCTCATGCACCCTAGAGGTAAGGGTGTAATAGCTAGAATGCCCTTACTACTAAGGCCTGTCAGTTTTTCCATTAAATTAAACCAACCTTCTAACTTCTTTCTTCTCTCTCTTCTGCCTTCATCTCCCTTTTTCTGCCTTCTTTTTGTCTTTAACTATCACCTTCTCTCATCTCCACCTTAATCCATCTCTCTTCTTCCCTAATACCATAACCATGGCACCCAAAACTTTGAACTGATAATCATGAAGTTTACTCTCTCTTATTGAACACCATGACTCACAAATTCGAACAACTTGCAAAATTTAAACTAGGATAATTTAGAAATTACTCAAACTYCAGTAATTCAGATACCTAAAAGTTGATTTTGAACCAAAAAATTATATATTTCAAGCTCATAAATCAATTCGTGAAATTAAAACCAGATTTACGAATATAATAACAGAAATTCGAGAAAATTCATC
>SNQN01008273.1:0-11036 GCA_008642245.1 Bassia scoparia | reverse complement strand
CAAATGAATGATAAAATACTTATATAGTATAGTACAAATTGTATGTATGGTTTGTACCTATACACTTTTATAATCAACCAATGCATTTGCACCGACACATTCTAGTTAAATAAAAAATGCAGAAAAATAATTTTTTTTTAAATTTAGTCCAAAGAGAAAAATGAAAAAATCATAAATACAGAAGCATAAATTGAAAGGCTAGGATGTTTTCCTTCCTGTGATATATGACAATAACTTAACAAAAAATAAATAAAAGTTTAAAAAATCAGGTAAATAAAAATCTGAAAAATGTAAATTGAACTTGAAATCGAAAAATGAAGATTGAAGGGGAAGAAAGTAAAACTGAAAGCAAAAAAGAAATGGAATTTGTGAATTTTGTACTCAATAATTCGATGAAAAATATTTTTATTCAATATATATTTCGGTATATGTGACTATATAAAGTATATAATTAATGACCAAAATCTATCTATCATATTATATATGCTACCCGTGCAATCCCTTGGGTACAATCTAGTAAGCATGTAAGACCAAAAAAAATTTTGAGAAAATTGTATCCTGGAGTAAGAATGAGTTTTTGGTCTACTCTTAAGTTTAAAGTGTAAAAAATAATTATTATCATACGATTCGATGTTTATGAATAATTGTACTCTGTAGAAAAAAAATGAGATTATGGTTTATTAAAAGATTTGAAGCCGAAAAATGCAACCTTAAAAGTTAAAACATACTTGTATTTTTCATACAATTAGGTGCATAAGAACAATTTATTTATTATTTTGTTTATATAAATGTACAGATTAGTATAAATAAAAATATATATATATTGATCATTATATGAAAGTGGTTGTTTAAAAAATTACTCTCTCCGTTACGCTTACCATAAATAATGTCAATTATTTCAAGTAAAACGTAATGGAGAGAGTAATACTTTTTTTTTTAAGAAAAATAGTTTAAAAGGTGAAATCTAATTTTAAGGGATTATTTTTTTTTGTTATTTTTTAGAAAAAACAAAATTTAAAATGTAACAAACGTTCCTCTAGGGTTTCCCTTGGGAGGTTTCTCTAGTTTTTCCTAGTTTTTTTCCCTTTTAGGTTTTTTCTCAAATCTCAGAGTCTTAATAATGACGAAGATAAATCTAAACACCAAGATCACAACAGATGACGATGAGGGTGACGATCCTCATAATGAATCACAAAATTTACATGAAAGACTGGAGGAAGATTCTGAAGGAATTGAATGGCAGGATGAAGGGGAGGAGGAAGAAGAGGCTCGAATAGCCTTAAGTCTGGTAGGAAAGGTTTGGACGAAGCGAAGGGTGAATATAAATGCTTTCATATCAATGATGAAGAATGTCTGGACACCGAAACAAGGAGTCGATWTTAGTAGCYTCGGGGATAACCTTTTCCTTTTCCAARTCTACCATTGGAATGACAAAGCACGAGTRCTTGAGGATGAACCTTGGCATTTTGATCAGCATGCCCTATTATTGGAGGAAATAAAGGAGGCACAAAAACCCACTGACGTACATTTATTTTCCCTTCCTTTATGGGTTAGAGTGTATAACTTACCTTTCAAGGCTTTCAAGGCAACGCCCTGAACCTCGCCAAATATGGAGGCATTGGGCAATAAACTTGCACTTTTCTGAAAATGATAGTGCGTAGCGTGCATGGATGATAAATCGATACGGCTGAGGTTATGGTGGATGGCGCAGACCTCTGCAAAGGAAAATCAAATAAAGATGAGGGTGGCTCGGAAGAATTCTTTGACGGTTAAATATGAAAAACCACCTCTTTTCTGCTATGGGCGGTGCGGGAGTTGGCATGACACAAAAAACTGGTGAGATGTGTAGATGATGAGGAGAAGAAGTGCAATATGGCCTGCATAAAGCCTCGCCTTGAACCGCAATATTGGAGGAATACTGCTGGAAACACCAGGAGCTGGTTGCTAACGACTGATATTCAAACAAAAATGAAGAAACAAGTAGTTGCGAAGGTACACACGAGATTGTGGAGTTACGGCAATCGGAGAACTGTGGTTTGCCTGGATGGGAATGTAAGGGCACTCCTACCATTTCCATGTAGAGAGGAGTGGGAAAGAGAGTATACTGGAAGGTTCTAAATAAGTCGTGGAGGAGGTGTCCAGGAGGCACCCTCCACTAGTTTTCAGCAGGTAAAACCTCCCATCTAAGTCAAAATCTAAAAGATGGGAAGAGTAGCTCGTCGATGGGACAAAGTTTCTCTAAGAAACCGAGAGTACCACGCTGAACTGGGCGCAACGAGAGGCGGATGTAGTGAGGAAGGGGACTATGGAGGTTGAATTGAAGCTCTGCTAAGATGACAGATATGGCATGCAATTCTGCTTAATGAGTGTGGGGGCCCCACCACCATGCCCTCTCAGACCATGAATTACATTTTAGCATGGAATTGCCGAGTTTGGGGAGTCCTTAGCAATGAATGCCGTTGAGAGGGTGCTGTCACTGAAAATCCCCACCCTCTGTTCCTTTCGAAACGAGACTCAAGGCTGTGAGTTGGATCGGTATGGAAGAGAAGGCTTGGTTATGTGGTCTTCTTGCTGTGACCTTTGACGGACATGTAGAAAAAGAGAAGCGGTGGACAGCCACTCATGTGAAGTCAAATGTGAAGTAAGTATTCAGCTTATTCTTTACATAATCACATTGAGCTGCTCTACATTAATATTGACAAGTTGTCCGAGTGAATATCGGCAGTTCATGGTTATCCCAGAAGGAACTTAAAAATTTAAAACTTGTTTGACTCTAGAACTATAAGCATAGAGACTCGGATACCCCTTGGTTTTGTGAGGTAGATTCAATTATTAGCGAGCTCGGTTGGAAAAAGTGGGGGTGACCTTTAAATTTAAGGGGAGGCTGAGATGTTCCAAGTGGCCCTGGAATGGTTGTGACTTGCCGAAAATTGGTTTTGTTGTCATGACATTCACATGGTCAAATAATAGCGGAGGTGCTGAAATATTCCAAGACGGTTGACCGCTTTGTTGCTAATGGGCGAGGAGACAGATTTTTCAGACGTTTTGTGACTACCTTCGCAAAACGAAGTCGTATCACTTGCCATTTTTTTTTTTTTTTGGTTGCGTTCAAACTATGATTTGTGCAGCAAAAGAAGAGAGGAAGAGGAAGCTGTTAAGTTTCAAGAGATGTGGTATAAGGGTATGATTCGAGCAAGGATATTGCAGCGTGGGTGGTGAGTGATGACCTTTACCATTACATTTGCATGCGTATCTTATTCTCGTTGTATCTCTTCCTTAACCGTTTTTTGTAATTTCCAAGCAAAATGAGGGATTGTAGGAATGCCAATGAAATCTAACGATTTGCGAACAGACAGGATATTTTATCCAATGAGGAGCTATTATGCTCGTCGTATGTGAACTTGGGAGGAAGCCCACTTTTGGAAGCAGAGGAGTAGAAACATTGCGTGATTATGCTCGGGGGGATCGATCTGAATCCAGCTTTTTCATGCCAAACCCAATAGAAAAGAGCTCAACGAATAGCATGATGTTACTTGTTGAGTGATGGAACGATGACAACTTACGCGAGACGAGGCAGAAATTACGGTGAACTTCTGGGCTTTTATTTGAGACTCTGTTTCTCTACAGGTCACAGTTGAGCCGATTTGTGGCGGAAACAAAGTAACCCCTATTTTACCACACATGATGCTTGCCACTCCTCACAACACCTTTCCTATGATGACGGTACTCTGTGCTCTCAAAGAGCATCAACTATAAGCCCGGGCACTGGCATGTGTGCGTGTATTTTATAAAAAGAATTATGGCCCTAATGTTAGGGGAAAAGTTGCTCCAGCAAAGTCCTTGACATTTTGAATAAATGGTGGTGATATTCTTCCATTATCCAAACTTTCCTCCTGTTGATCACAAAAGCAAACAGGAGTTTGTTCTTTGCTCTGTTAATTTTCGAGCCTAGTTAGCTTGTGCAATTTATCTACGAACTTGTGCTAAGGCTTGGCTAATAGATTAAAATTGTGTTGCCTTTAGTAGATCATGATAGCCAAAGTGGCTTCGTGCAGGCTGAGAGTACTCCTACAAATTCCTTATGGCGTATGACTGTTCCATTATTTAGAGAAAAAAAAAAAGGCACAACCGTCGCTTATCTCATTGAATGATAAAATTCGACGATATGAGCAGGCTTAAGATGCGTGCCTGGAGTGGTATATCTGGAAAGATGGTTTGCTGAAACTTGCATTCCCCTCTTATTTGTGGCAGTCTATAAGATGAAATGTGTGTCATCTTCCTCTTTTCTGTCTAGTTAACGGCCACTGCTAACGTGCGCCGCGCCCTCGCCGGGTTACTACGTATAGCGTGAGCGTCGGCGCTTCGGGCCCTACTCTCAGTGCTTGCGCGTGGCCTTGAGCCACGGAACCGCACGCTCGCTAGCGTTAGGGATGTGTTGTGTGGGAGAAGGAGTCGCACTCCCATGCCTATAAGTTCTTAATTCGCGGACCGCGCCGAAACGTTAGGTGCACAACTCTAATGCCCCACGTTCTCTGACCACTAACCATTCGGTGGGTTATGCCATGTCAGAATCGAATCTGTAATCAATGTCGCCCACCCGCTGCTAGCCGGCTCTCATCTACCTCTCATGCAATTCCATTCAGTCACGTTATTGAGATCCTATATATACATTTTTACACCCTTAGAGCGTACTACCCAAGATTACTATAAAGTGTGTATTCTATTATGCACAAGAGCACTACCTACCTTAGAAATTTGACCACTTTGCATTAATCAACGCCTTAAAAACGGTGCCTAAAAATCGGTTGTCCTAGTTAATACTGACTTCTTAATGTTCAAGATATCCCGGTCTTTGTTTAGCAAATATTTACAAATAGAAACCCCAGACAATGCCCGAAGTATAGTGAAACTTCAAAAATATAAACCAATCTTACCCTAAATCTGCAAAACAAAACAAAGGTTAGTTCGCTAAAAAACCGACGAAACGAATCTTCCCCCTGAATCGCTTATATAAGCCACAACACAAACACAAATGTTTAGTTTTGATAAGAGCGAGCCGAAATCAGAATCTTCGCCTTGAATCCTCGACCAAGATAAAGAATCGGTTGAGTTGTATTGCAAGCAATGTGATGAAATAACTAATCCGTCAAAAGCTGAGCCGGCAATAAAAAGAACGAACAAAAACCAATGAAACACATCTGAATCTATTAATGAAAATCCGTTACACGTTAGTTTACACCGGAACCGCAGTTAAACTAGTGAGTTCTCGTACACTGTCTTCGCTTATATGTAGATACAAACTTCGCGCGCAGCCACCTGTAGTTTATCCTACAGCACTTAAGATCTGACCTACAAAGCCGAGTTATGTTAACTCGGCCACGCTAATCTCAGAAACACTTGCTTAAGATCTGTCTAGCTTAATTCAGACCAACAGAAATCCGCACCTGCTGAACTCGCACAGAACAATCGTGATTCAGCCACGTCCGTATTTAGCCAGACGAGGAGAGGACAGACACATGTGACGTCGTCTGCTCGAAAATCGGTTGTGGGAGCATGCTAATCGGCGGCAGGCCATGTAGCTTTAATACGGCAGAGCAAAAAACGAGCGCAGAAGCAATCTTCTTGCGTGTATACGCAGAAGGAGCTGTGCGTAAATACGCCGCGTAGCCCTTTGAGGCGTTATACATCAGGCTTCAATGCACCATATATACGAGCATTCTCCCGCTGATATTTGTCTTTCCACAAAATTCTAAAACTATTTTATTTCGGAATTAATTCTTAGCGCCATAGACAAGGATGGTCTCGAGTCTTTCTAAGATTAACGGCTTCATTCTAGGACGCCTCCCGTTTCGCAAGACAAGATGATGATTTCTAGCGACATTTCCTGAGACATTGCCGGCGTATGTTTCTAATGTATTCATGCTATTTTCTGCTGTATTCTGCGGGGTATTTGGTAAACGACTGTGGCCCAAAAGTTCAATAGAAAATTCATCAGAACATCAGAAAATATTCTAGAAATCCACTGCCGGATTCAAAACAAAATCGTCCGGGACACGACCATAAGTCTCTCGCCGCCATGAACCACCCCACACCAAAGCCTCGACGAGCAGGATCAGCCAGCGAGCTAACTTGTTGAATAACTCTTTTGTCGGTTTTGCGCAGAAAACCGACATAGAAAGGATGATTTTTGGCCTGCGCCGGGTATTGTCCGTGCCTGTGCTCAATAAGTTCCGAAATCATCGTACCATCACCGCGCTACTTTTCTCAACTTTTGAGTGAGCTCAAAGCCATGCTCTTGCTCACAGTCGAAGACGATTTGCGCAGACCGCCGTAGACCCTCCACCCGTCGGCCCGCCCTATCCTAAGTGTCTCCCATCACCGTGATCCACTCCTCTCGCAACATCTCTTATAGACTTCCCAGTCTGACCGCCACCAACCACACCCGTACCCGGCGGCCCGCGCAGCGCTCCGTCCGCGCTGTCCTACCGAAAAGGCAGCCCACTTTCGCAGCGGTGTCAGTCTGAGCCAGACGATAGGTCTCGCTAAGACGCAAGCAAATGATCGGCCTTCGGCGCGCCACGGGAATCGTCCAGCTCAAGCACGCGTTTCTGCGCGAGCCCTGTCCCCTTTTTCGCCGGCGTCCTTAACCCATCGCTGCGCGCGCGCCCTGTATGACGCTCCACACGCTATACGCGCCACTTCTCCCTCTCCCTCATCCCGTACCTGGCAAAACAAACGCGCACTGTCTCCTATCTCGTCAGTCGTGTTCCTCCGGGCGTCGCTGATTTGCTTGCCTTGGAATTTTTGTGTCGTCGGGAGCAAACTCCAGAAACGCCTGGTTCACGAGTTGCCGACCGCGACTTCCCTTAGAGCGCTCCGTTAAAATCCATCGAGTTCCTACGCGTACGCAAAGCGCGAGGATTCGTGGCTGGCGCGAACTTCGTGTGCATAACGGGCTTGAGAAGGTCGCCTCCAAAGACCGAACAGCATGGTTGTGCTGTAGATTTCTTCGTAGCGGGAGAAATCGTAGACCGAAAGATGCTTGTGCTGATCGCTTGTAGCACGGCGCGAAATCGCACTAGACCCGAATGATTATCTTGCTCTGACGATTCGTCGCCGGGACGCAAGACCGTGACCCGAAAGCGCCGATGCTATTTGCTTGAGATTCGTTTGTAGCGGGGGAACCCATAAGGACGTCCGCGAACACGACTGTATTTGCTTTTAATCTCTGTTAGGGGAGAAACCATCAAGACCCAGAACTAGAATGATGTGCGTAATATCTCTTGGAGCTGCTGGGGGAGAATATTACCAAAACCCGAGAAAGAGTTGTGCTTGCTTTGGAGCGTCCTGCCTTTGAAGTCCAACGGTTGAATGCCTTGAAGACTCCTTGGATTCTATCAATTAGGGTGTATTTTCGCGTATTTTGCTTCTGTGGAGGGTACATGTTGATATTTTGCAACGGTATTTTTGAAAGTTTGGTCAACCTGAGTGTCGTTCCTGGGAGTTTGAGACGACGCTTTGGTGGGGATCGAAACTCTCACGATGTCGAAATAATGCCGCGCACAAGCTAAGAAGAGGCACCGAGCTTTGTAACGCTGGGGCGTACATCGCCTTAAGACCTCGGCGATATACGCCTCATTAGTATCTGCGTATATACGCAGAACTTCAGCGCTCATCTACGCCCTGCTTTTTGGGCGATGTTTTATCCAGCTCGCTACCCTTGCTTTTGTTCATTTCGCCATTGTGCACAATTTCGGAGCCTTTGCTGCCGTTTCTTCTTCCCAGAAGTCTTGCCCGATACTTCTTGCTTAATTTCAAGCCTTAAAGAAGTTAGAAGCGCATTCCTTTGAAGATATAGCACTCTCCAACAATTCAGGTATAATCCCCCTTCCCATTCTTAATTTTTGTTCTCATTTTTCAAGATTGAGGGGTTTTATTTTCATGGCCTCTACTTGCTGAATTTGCTCTGCTTACTGTGCGTGCAATCGTTTGACATTGTGTAACTTGTGGTCTGAATATTTATGCTTGTGCTCTGTTTTGCTTAGTCGAATGTTGAGGATTCGATAACCTTGCATGATTTGAACAAGAGTTGCCTCGAAGAGCAACCTCCCTAATTCAAATTTGGGCCGAATTCTTTATCCACTTGTTTGAACCAAATTTTTGTTTGAAATATGCTTGCCGAATTTGGCCTAGATTTTGCTTGGGATTTTTTGGAATGTGAATTCTTCTTTTCTGTGTGGAACTTTTTGATGGATTTGGCTTGCATATTGGATGAAACTACTTGAAATATGTCTTGTATGCTTGATAAACACAAAAGCTCATACTTGATGAGTACTGTGCATCTTGATGTTGATGCTTGAAGTTATTTCTGCAACCATGGCTTTCATTGCTTCGAACTCAAACATTGACGTTATGGTGTAAGCTTGCATGATAATCAATTCTAATGCATTCATGCTTTTAACCATAATGTTATGCCCCCATTTGTAGCGACATTGACAGTTGCTGGCTTGCTCATAACACGGATACCGTTGAACATTGTTTCCAAGACGCCATTCGTTGCTTGAGATGTAGGGCTTGATATCGCGCACGTCGTTGTGCCTTCGTTCACTACACTGACAACTTCGACACTTTATTCCAAAGTTACTCATTAATGTATAGCCTGAATTTGCAAATTGCTTTGCTTTGCTCTTCACATGTATGTTGGTTTTCACTACAGAATAAGTTTAGAACATTTATTTTCGGATATCCATTGCTGTATCATGTAGCTTTGAATTTCCAATTGCTTTGCTTTGCTTCCTTCACTCTGTATGTTGTTTTCATACACAATAAACCTAGAACCTTTATTCCAAAGTCATTTGTGTAACTAAGGGTATCCTTGTGGTCATCGACCTGGGCGAGTTCTGTCACTCGCAAGGCTCTTACACTGTCTAAGTGTTTGGTACTGTGTCCATGAATAGAGCGGTTCATGCTGCCCTATTGTTCCTAAATTGTCGGTGTAGTTCTCTTTTAGATCGGCGGGAACCTATGGAGGATGATTTCGCAGAGGAGGTAGAAGACGTTCCTACTCGCTTCCGCAGAGTGACGGAAAAAGCAAATGACCTGGAAAATCCCATCCTGGTCTCCCGGATCAGTTACTGGTGCCATAGGCGAGAAACCATATGATCGTCTCGCCCTCTTTCCAGGGATCTGTAAGCATCATTGTCCCTTTCTCTTCTTCCTTTTCGATGGATTGGTCATTTAGTGAGTCTTGCTTTTGCCCTTGCAGGAAAATTATTACCCTCGGCAGTCCGTGCGGGAAGGATCGGGTGCACTCCTCACGGAGTGGCCAACTTTTTTGTTCGGAACCACAGCTCGGACGGATCCAGAATTTATGGCGACTCATGGGCATACTGGGTTTCATCATTCGTAGAACACTATTAAAGCACCATGACCGGACCACCGGGCTCCTCATCCTTTCGTTCTTGCATCTGTGGAGTGGTTCTGGACCGTACCAAACTTCACTTTCCGGTGGTGAAAGTGCGATATCACTCCCGTGTTGACTTTTCCTCCATGCATCACAGGGCTGACTCTTTCACCGTGCAATAGCCTTGGTTCAGTGACCCTTGTCCTCTGAACACTAGTTCGAGAGGACTTCCTCACGGCTGCTTGGCCCTCACTCGTTGTGCCCTTCTTCCGCGAGGAGAAGGCATGTGAAGCCCTGTACTCTTAAGGGTATTCATGGCAGGCCGCATGGACCCAACTTTACTGCAGGTCCAGCGCAGCTCGCTTATTTTGCCACTGGTTGATGATCAACAGCCGTTCCCCGGCTTACGAGTACTGCCGGGGCTGAAGCCCTCGTTCCAATTGTTACCTTGCTTCTTGAGGATTGGACGTCGTTCCAAGATTATGACTGGGCCGGGTTTAGGTTCATAGTCCAGCTGCTTGTGAGCATGGCAAAGTTGCCTTCAATTAAGATTGTCGCGGTAACCCACCGGTGCGAGTAGACGGCCGTGGCGCCCACGTGATCGACCATTCCAAGGTATTACTCTTTCCTTTGTCATCATTTGTCTTATCTCTCACTTAAGTGTTGACTTACTTGTTGATCGTTTCTTGCGCTCCCCTGAGCTTATTCTCCTACTCTTCGCACCTCCCTAGCCCCCCCAGCGTCTTCCTGGCCCGCACCCTGGCGCTACCACAGCTCATCCGCGTGCTATGTGGTTGGGGCGCGTTCAGGCGACGTCAGAGTTTGGACCCCAAATGCTCTGTATAGGGACACTCGGTAAGAAGATCAACATCGTAATGAGCGCTCCACGATGGCGTAATATCTGCCTTGTGTTTCCTTCTCTTTCCCACTTTCAATACTTTGCTGACAGTTTCCCCAGCTCTTTAATCATTAGGCTCGGCGACTTTTCCGTACCTATTTGCCGCGAGTCTGATCACTCAGTTTGCCTGCCTTAGCACTTTCCCGTGCTGTGCACCCTCTGGCGACTCCGCGTCGGGCTGTCGTCAACGACGCGCTACCTGACGCCTGGTGTTCTATTCTGTCGCCGGGTGAACCGTGTAGTGACGGCAGCTGCATGCTCGAGCATTTTCCTGGTCCCTGCAACTCCGTCCCCGGAATGCATCGATGCATTCAAACCTGCCTGCGGGCACTTAGAAACTCTCTTTTTGAGGCCTAGATTGATTCACAACTTCACTCTACTTACAGGGATTGCTGCTTATAGTGAAGGTGGGGTTATTCGCTCCGGGCCTTGGCCCCCTGCTGTCAAAGTTCATTCCCTCGCCCCAGCCTCGGCTAGGGTACTTGCACTTTCTTCTGTATTCTAGGACTTGTGTTGTTTGCGAATGCCATTTTTTAATCAGGCTTTTCCCGTTTTCTGTGAGCTTATTTGGGCGGAGGAAGTGATTCCTTTCGCTGATGGCTTACCATCAGTTTGATGGGGGCGATCATTTCGGTCCAGTTCCAGGGACCTTGGATGAGGCGCCTGAGTCGGGGCAGAGCCTGGATGCATACCGTTCCCTTGCTCACCCTGACGCTTCTAAGACGGAGGTATTAC
>SNQN01008272.1:0-13098 GCA_008642245.1 Bassia scoparia | reverse complement strand
AGTTATTACAGACTCGGTGGCTGCCTGGTACAGGCTCAAAAGAGGGCCCTGTTAAGGACCAGTAGCCATTGTTCTTCAAACATAAACACATAAATTGTTCATCCAAATCGGAAGCAAAAGTATTTGAAAGGCTAAGACAAAGACAAGGCTAGAACAAGCCAGYCCATGGAGTACATCAACAAACCAGATCAGAAGAACTCCCAGAAGAGGAAACTTCTYACATTTCAGGAAGCCACCAAAATTCCMATGTAGTGTCATTCAGCTGCATCACGATCACCTTGTGGCTCGACTGCATTCCCTTCTTCCTGGTACTGGCTATCTTGATCATCTCTTGGCTGAGTCATCTCAGCAGGCCTGGTCTCCCCAATGGGAGCTTGCTCACTTGCCATTCTTGTCTCTTCTTCTACTGCTCTTTCTGTATCAGGCACCCCCTGGTTGGTACTTTGAGCGGCTTGAAGGTTCATACTTGCTGYAGCGAGAGGAGTCACATCAYCCATTGGTATGTRATCTGGTGGATTYGCTGGCTCATTGGCATTACCTGTCATAAAGTCATTCCCCATGTTTATGGCTAAAACCAAATCATCAAGGCCCGGTGCATCACCAAGGAAAGTCAGTTCAATACCTTCGTCTTCCTGAACATTCTCTGTCTCCACAGTCTCTGCATGCTCAGTCACTGGTTCATCTGTATTGGGAGCAAAGAAGTCAGCAAGACTTGGTGGTAACACCTCTCCTGGTTGGCTAATCTCACCAACTCRAGCTTCAAGAGCCTCATCCATCTTCGACCAGTRAAAACCAGGGTCCACGTGCCTTGCACATCTGAAGCACACCAGCCAGGTGTAGTAGAAGCTATTCTCTATATCTTCCTGCATCTTCTGCTTCTCATCCTTCAGCACAGCCAGCTCCTCAGTCAGCGTCTTCACTTGCTCATTTTCCATCTTCACGTTCCCTTGCTCCAGTAGCAGACTGGTCTCCAAGGTCATCTTCTCCTTACTGAGCTCGTTGATCCTGCTATCCTTAGAAGTGAGGCTTTGAGTCAGCTCTTTAGCCTTCTTTTCTGCCTGATCCCTGTCCCCTAGGACTTGATCCTTGGCATCAAGAAGTGCTTGTTTCTCAATCTCCAGGGCTGCATTTTGATCCTTGATTTTCTTTAGTTCGTTCTGCACCCTGTCAACCTCTACATTAGCAGCTTTCTTCAACTGCTCATAGTCCTGCTCCAAGGCCTGATGCCTCCCTTCCAGTTGCCTGGTATGGTGAGCAAGTCCGGAGCAGGCATGGGTCATAGCCTCAAAGCTCAGAGAAGTAACCAGACCATGTCTAATAGCCTGCATAGCATGAGTTCACAAGCATCAGTCTTCTTACTCAGATATCTTAACAAATAACACAATGTTATTTAAAATAGACATTTTGGGAAGAGTTGATTACCTGAGCCAAGTGATACTCAAACAGGTGATTAGAGACCCTGTCAGTCTCTGAAATTGGAGCATCATAGGGAGAAATGGCGTGAAAAAGCAAGTTTCTAGCAACCAGGCTACCCTCATCAACCCTGGTACCCTTCAAACCCCTGGTGGGGTAAGTCCTAGCTTCCCCAAATGCAGATCTAACTGCAAGTGGGATAGGGGTACCACCATATAAGGGCCCTAATGAGGAAGAGGCAGGCATTTCTGACCACCCTGTTGCTGTTGCTGCTGTTGTTGCTGTTGTTGTTATGGTTGCTGTTGCTGTTGTTGTTGCTGTTACAGGGATTGATGTTGTTATGGTTGTTGAAGTCATAGTAGGGGGAATAGGAGAAAAAGGAGTGCTGATCAGAGGTACGAATTGCTCAGGCAGGTACTCAGGTACATTCACTCCTGGTAATAAAGCAGTAGGAGCAGAAGAAACTGAACTTGTATCAGCATCATATACCAGTGGCTAAAACTACTAAGGTGACTAAGTACAGGCAAATCATTTAAAGCCTCACCTATGGTTGCCCACTCAGCCTCTTGCAATTCCCTGGCCACCTCAAGGCCAACCTCTTCTTGAGCTTTCCTCCTCTTCGCATCATCTTCATCATCGCTGTCCAAAGACACAACCTCATCAGCTTTTCTCTTTCCTTTACCCTGAGGATCCTGGGGGTCACTGCTGGAGGCCCTACCAACGCTTGGCCTATGGCCAGCAGGTGCGCTCATGGTTATGCCACCTCTCTGCACCACCCTTGCACCTCCAACAGGTGAAACAGAATCCCTCAAGGATCTCAAATTGGGAACTCTTAGTCTGCCCCTGACAGATCTTGAGCCAGAACCTGATGTGGCTCTGCCACCACTCCCAGTTGGAGTAGGTGCTCTTGACCCACCTCCACCTTGTGGAGTAGCAGGAGTCTCAGCATCTCTTCTTTCTTCTTCTTGGGCTGATGGGGTAGAGTCAGAAGTCTGCAAGATCACTTGTCCAGCTCCTGATGCACTATTAGACATGATGCTCTATGGGAAAGTCTCAGCAGTCCAGGGATCAGTTGGTTTAGTCCTTGACAGATGGTTGAACTCCTCGTTCCCTACCACCAGATTGTCTAAAGTCACAATCTTGTCTTTTAATACTCCGGATTCTGGGGAATTTATGGTGATGTTGCCAGAAGGGGTCTTCTTGATGTTCAGCACTGACCAGTCAAGCTTCCCATGAGTGTCACCTGCACAACACAATTACATGCAATATGGTTAGCTCTTTGAATCAATCATTATAAGCATAAAATTGAAAGTGCATACAAAGACAAAAATGGTTAGCCAAACGTCAGGCAAAAAACTTACTTTCAGAGATCCTCCTGCTCAACCCACCAGCTGCCAAATACAATTCAACCTTCAGGAGGTCGAAATGGGGAAGCCAATTCTTTGGCGTGGGACTTTTTCCCTTCGCCACAGCTCCATAAGCTTGGAACCATTGAAAAGTGGCTGTCTCCTTCTCATTTAGGGCATTGGGGGATAAGGCTCTCTTCTCCAGGGGCTTGTTCCTGGTAAACTCAGTCCTGGCCTGGTAGAGGTGAGGGTGCTTCTCATGCAAGGGAACTCTGAGCCACAACCATTGCTGGGTCCACTTCTTCATGCTCCCTTACACAGGGTAAGAAGTAGCATAGGTGTGCACACCTCCCTTACCTACCTCAAGGGAAAACCAGCCAGTCTTCACCTGAGAACCCCTATAGGCTTTCAGCCAGTACAAGGTCCTGAAAACTTTGGTTGACATCTCCAAATCTAAAAAGGTGCAAACCCATATAAAGCTGATGATCCTTACCACAACACTGGGTGCCAACTGGGATAGGCTTATCCCTCAAACTTCTAGAAGCTCCACAATAAAAGGATGCAAAGGAAATCTGATTCCTAGTTCAAGATGTGATATAAAAACAGGTATTCTAAACCTGGGTGGTGAAAAAGCTATGTCTGTAGGGTTTGGGATCTCCCACCAGTTTCCAAAGTTGTCTCCAAAACCATACAACAAATCAGCTCTGATATCATACCTTCTCTCATAAGCCTTTTGCAAAAAGGTCTCGTCAGGGAGGTTTTCAGAAGGACCCTCGTTCTCCTTCACATCAGCCCACCTCACAGAACACCAATGGTGGTTGTCAGGGTCTAAAAACCTGCTGCTTCTGAAGTTTCCTCTCTCATCTCTAGGAGCCTTTGCCCTGGCTCTAGTCCATCTATCCTGGGAAGGACCGGCCTGTTCATCCTCCTACACAATCAATGCCATACACCTATCCACTTCCTCCTTGAGACAACTGGATATGGCCCATTGAACTTCCTCCTCCTGCAACCTAAAGGCTATGTTGGTACTCCTGACAATATCAACAGCCCTGGAAGTAGAAGGGACAGTACTACTACTTGGCATTGTGGTTACGGTTACAGGGGGTGCAGGTCTGGAAGTAACGCTCCTAGATGAGACCGCCCCGACTCTGGCGGTTCTCCTAATCAACGGTTGCGTGTCCTCACTTGATTCACTCTCAGTCAACACAGGGGAATCCTCAGATTTTTTTTGGGAATCACTATAACCTTCAGACATTCTACTCGAACCAAACACATGCAACAAAAGAAGAGAAACAAACGAAGAAATCACAAACGAATTCAACCAATCTCACAACTACGACCAAGAATGGTAGACATGCAAAGCCAAAATTCAAACAAGAAAGGAGGAGGTTACCTGACAAATAGGTCTGACTGATCAAATTGCAAAGGTTTTCGCGCCAAGAAGACTTCCTCTGAATCTTCTGTCTATGGCAAAGCACTGTACTACCAAGGCGCAAAGTGTGATCGAAACCTCAAATTCTTCAACTTCGACTTAAGAATTTGGGGAATTTTGGTCGACAATTCAGATGATTTCTGGGGTTTTTCTCTCTTGCTCTTAATGTTGCACTTTGAAGTTTTGGGAATTCGTAAAAGGTTACAATTTGAGGCGACGTGCTTTTATTACCGCGCCAACCCATCATTACGAAGCCAACTGCACAACTAACTGCCGGTTAGTGGGGTAATAACTACCCCTGGTCAGCGATAACTGCCAGAAAAGGATAAACCGCCCACTAACCCTGGTAAAACCTGGTTTCCAGGATAGTTACCCTGGTACCCTGATGGCCTGGTAAAATCCCTTGGATATTTACCAGGTCTGGGGGGTGGGGCTAGTTGTTGGTGTATATTAGCCTAATGCGCCAAATATCTATCATGGGAGTTGTTGGTGTATATTAGCCTAATGGGCCAAATATCTACCAAACCCATGAGAAAAGCAAAGTGGATTACAAATGTCGCAAACATCTACCAGGCCTGGTAGAGTTCAAGCCTGCCAGCTCATGATAAACGGTGTCCCACGAGTTGGACACCTAACGCATGCCTTTGTTTGACACATGATCCATGAAAGTAGGATTACTTGACAAGTGGCCGCCACATATCACCCTTGGTGATATAAAAGGCACCTAAGTGCCATTTGAACCTGGTAAGTTCACATGCAAAACTACAAACCTACTTCTCTCTAGATTTATGATCGTACCCTGGTAGCCATACTAATACCTCCATCGAAGGGGCTGTTCCTGGGTCACCCCCCCAGGGTAGTCTTGTCTAGATTTTGCAGGTTATTGGATTGAGCGAGTGGTTCAACACCAATAGCACTGGCCCATTGGCAGCTGCCACATAGGCAGTACCATATATTGTACAAACACCTCTTATTAAGGTAAATTTTATATCGTCCTTAAAATTGACTTAGTGTTGTAATTACATAAAATTAATCAATTTAAAAAAGAAATAATCATACAAAATGTTTGTTTGTTTAAAAAACCTTTTTTTTTGTTTCGACTATTATAGTTACTCCTAACTACCATCATAACCGAATTTAGAATTTCAAAATTTTCAAGTTTCACCATAATACCATAATTTTGGTAATCATTTGAATTTGAATATACCACATCATCAATAAAATGTTGAAACACATAACCTTAAACTCCAAGAGTTGGTAGACTAACTAGGTAACTAGGGTTATTTTTTTTAAAACATAAACATTTATTTGAGACCATAATAAGAAATACAAACCCTACAAAATATGAATCCGGGATGAGGTAAGAATGTGCGAGCTAGGGTAGATTAAAAAAAAGGCCCATATGATGAATTGATGATATCCACAACCACCAATAAGTATTGGCTAGACCCTAGGACCATGTACTTTTACATGGCCCCCCCTACCATAACAATTAGCAACATGCACGTTATATAAGAAAATCAGCTTAAATATGAATGAAATTTTCCCCCAAATTTGCAGCATCCCCAAATTTTTCCCAAGCTTAAATTTTTCCCCCAAATTTATTCCCTCTCTCTTAAAATTAGCTTTCTTCTGATTTTTTTAACCTAAATCTATGAATGAATTTTCTCTCTCCTAACCTTTTCTATGTTCTTCCTCTCATTCATACTTCAATTTTCATAAACTTTGAAAATCATGCAGATAGTGATGAATCATGCAGATTGTGATGATCAAAACTCAGAAATAAATGAAAATCAAGCAGCATTGATTGAAGATCTTCATGCTGAAATTAATGAAGATTAATGAAGATCTTCAATTTTAAGTTAATCATTCAATAACTATGTATATATTTACTATTCATGAAATTATCATCTATATTTTTGAGTTTTGTATGTGTGATCAATTATAAAATTATCAGTTATGTTTTTGTATGTATCGTTATTCAATTCGTCTTTAATTTCAATTTATGAGTATGAATAAATTCAACTTATTGTATTCAGTAATGAATATTCAATTTATGAACAACAATATTCAATGTTTTGCATGCAATATTCAACTTCTACATATATTTGTAAAAGTTTTCAATCAGTGAGGAATGTTCAGTTTTTAGTCATCAAACTTCAAAGTTTTAAAAGCAATATTCAGTTTCTTAATACAGTTTAAGACTTGAACATTTGTTTCTATTTATTGAAAACTACTCTTAAATATGTGAACATTAACTACTGTTTTTGCGTAGGTTGTGTTTCATTTTGCGAGGCAGAACAATCTACATTGTTGAATGCTACCATTAGTGGTGATGAAGACGCTTTTAAATTGTATAATGATTATGCCTATAAGATTGGTTTTAGTGTTAGGAGGGGTAAAACTAGACCTCGTGCAGATGACAGTTGGAATATGAGGAGATTTCTATGTTCCAAAGAAGGTTTCAAGAATGATGGAAAGGAAAAGGATGCCAAGTACCATAGAGTTGATACTAGGTGTGGTTGCAAGGCTTTCATTCAGTTTAGGATATCAAAAAGTGGTATTTGGACTGTTGTCAGACATGAGATGATTCACAACCATGAGTTGATTCCTCCTACTATGGCACATTTGATGAGGTCTCAAAGGAATGTTCCTGAAGAACAAATGCAGTTTATAGGTAATTTGAAATCAAGTGGTGTTCAAGTAAGTGATGGATATCGAGTAGTTCCAAAAGAAGCTGGAGGATCACCAAATGTTGGTTTCACTTTGAAAGATGTATATAATGCTTTCACGGCTGAAAAACTTGAAGGTGAAGATTGTAAAAACCTTATTCGACTATTTGCCAAAAGGTATATTTTATCTAATATAATTTTTTAAAATATCAATGTCCAGTAATCAATAATATTCATTTTATAATTCACAATCTTCAATATTTCATGTTCAATATTCAATATTCAATATAGGTTTCAGATTATTCAACATTTCATAGGCAACATTTATCTTCTTTTATTTATTTTTTTACCAAACTAAATACTATATTATTGTCATTTTATTTTTTACAGGCAGTCTAAAGAATTAGATTTTTTCTATGAATTTGAGCTTGAAAATGATGGAACTCCAATAAGCTTCTTTTGGAGAGATGGAAGGATGAAACGCGATTATGAGTATTTTGGGGATTTATTAGTATTTGATACAACATATAGGACAAACAAATATGGGATGATTTGTGCACCATTTGTTGGCATGAACCATCATTGCAGTAATGTGATGTTTGGTATGGGTTTTGTGTTGAACGAGAGGATCGAATCATTTTATATGGCTGTTTGAGTCATTTATGTGCTCTCATAGTAGTGCATCTCCTCCTATAACTATCATGACAGACCAATCTGCTGCCATGGCTGCTGCAATAAAGATTGTTTTCCCAACATCACGACATCGTTTATGTACGTGGCATCTTGGTCAAAATTCAATTTCTAATATTGGACATCTCAGGGTCTTGGATGGATTTCCGAAATTGTTTGATTATCTTCTAAAATATTGCGATACACCGGATGAATTTGAATACTTTTGGAAAAGGTATCACTTATTAATTTTAATTTCTAGTAATTAATATTCAGTTAATGATTCACAATATTTAATGTTTCGTGTGCAATTTTTCAATCTTCACTATTTCCAGTAATGAACATTCAATTTATAATTCACAATTTTCAACTTTTTGAATGCAATATTCATTTTTTTGGTTTGTGTTTTCTAGCATGATGCAGAAATATAATTGTTCAGGCAATACTTGGTTGAATAATTTGTACCTTTTAAAGGAAAAGTGGTGTCCTGCATATTCAAAGGAATATTTTTCTGGGGGAGCTTGATCATCGCAAAGAAGTGAGTCAACGAATCATTCCATTTCTAACAGAATGAAGAAGACGGATGGTTTGTGTGACTTTTATCACTGGTTTACAAATGTCATCAAGGAATGGAGAAGTAAAGAAAATGGTAATGACTTTGATAATGTGAGAGGCAATCGTCATTTGGCTTTTGCAAATATTCAAATACTTGTGCATGCTCGTGAGGTTTACACTGGAGAAGTTTACAAATTATTTGAAGAGCACTTTGTTAAGGGCACCTCTTGTGATCATAAAGATGTCAGCAATGATGGCAAGGTATTCATATATATCTTTCGATATTTATCTTCCAGTATTCAATATTCATTTTTACAACTACCAATATTCAAACTTTTGCATTCAGTATTCAATTTTATATCGAACATTTTATACAAAAAATCAAATAAAATCTGAACATTGTTTTTTCATTTTTGACTCTAGGTGTTTGAATACTATGTTTGGAGGCCTAAAATTGACATAATCAAGCATCAAGTAAGTTTCAACAAAGAGTCCCATGTTGTTTCATGTACTTGCAAGTACTTTAGTGAAGTTGGCATACTATGTTCGCATTCTCTTCGTCTATATCATGCACATTGTGTCCATCGTATTCCTCCACAATACATATTGAAGAGGTGGTGTAAAAGTTGCAATGACTTGTCAAACTATTCAAGATTGGTGCAACAAGACAGAAATTGTTGCTTCATCAATATGGAGAACTCAAATGCTAAGGGATTTATTCATCTTGGTAAATGCTTGTCAAGATATCCCTTTAGCGAGATCTGAGATTGAAAATTCATTTGCATTACTGAAAGAGACGGTTGAAAGTTTGAGGGGCATTATAGATTTTGGTCATGAAGATCGAGCTAATGAAGACATTGATCTCTCTCATTTAAACATTAAGGATCCTCCCTTAGCTCAAAATAAATACCAAAGGAATATAAGACCGAAAGGAGCTGTGGAAAAAGCTTGTAACAAAGCTAAAGCTTGGAGGAAAAGAGCTGGTATATATGCTGACCAAGCTAAAAATTCTGCTCAAAACACTCTTAAGGTAATTGTTGAATATTTCATATTGAGGTTTGAATATTCTGATTTTGAAGCTGAATATTGTTGAATATTCTGATTTTAATATTGCTATACCTTCTGTTTTTGTAATCATAGGAGAATCATCCCAGTGTTAATAGCTTTGTGCATCCAGTGGCTCCAAATTCAGGACTCATTGGTATTATCGAACCTACTTCTACTTCAAAGAAAATAACGACTTCAAAGTCCAAGAAGACTACTACTTCCGAGATGAATATGCAAGCAAATATTGCATCTCTTTCAACAACAAATGCTACCTCTGCTCAAGTAATTTAAATTTACTTATTTAAATTATTAAATAGTTTTCAATTTATGTTGAATGCTTCTACTTATGATGATTATTTTTCATATTTTTAAGGGTGAAGGATCAAGTATTGCAAGGAATGTGAGGGCATTAGATCCTTATTTCGACACTTTATTGTCATACTTTGATAAGGAATATCGTTGATAAAATATAATGGGTCCAAGGCTGTGGTCTTATAGAGGTATACAAACTTATTCACTTACTCAATGGATGAATACACAATTATCAAGGGAAACGACCAAATTAAATCTGAACTCCTACCATATATTATTGATTGCAGGTCACTACTCAAAAGCATGCCAAGAATGAAAGAAGGGATCTCAACTGAGTTGTGGATGCTGTTGCTAAGTTCATTAGAAATTAAGCTTGTAATGTTGGAACAAAAGTGATTTGCTAATTTTGTATTAATTTTCTTAGGGATGACTCTGATTGGATCACTATTACATATATCAATAATAGTCCAGTGCTAAATATTCAATTTTCAATAATCAATCTTCAACTTTTTGACTACAATTTTCATTTTTTTTCCTAGCATGGTGCTCAATATTATTGTTGAATAATTTCAATATATGAAATTGAAACACATTACTTAAATTCCAAAAAACAAGAGACAAGAGTTTCATCCTAAAAACATATACAAGATTACAAATAATATTGTTCAAGTGACAAGGTCAACATTAAAGTTGACAATTCAATATTATAATTCTATGTCCAGTACTGAATATTCAGTTTACATGCACCAATATTCAATGTTTTCCATTCAAACTTCAACTTAAAAACTTGCTTTAAAAAAATTATCCCTAGACTTAACTATTAACTCTGATTCATCTTTCCTCTTAATATCACTCCATTCTTCTACTTCTTGCATCATTTAACACTTTGTCCTTGTGTTGATTGCATGGATGTAAGATTAAATCCCCGCAATAACGAACTCTCAAATTGACAATAACAACATCCTGCAAAATTAAACAAAAAATAAATCAATAGTATGTGTAGTTTTCAATTACGCAAAAACAGTAGTTAATGTGTAGTTTTCAATTTCACAACCTACGCAAAAACAATAGTTGATGTTCACATATTTAAGAGTAGTTTTCAATAAATAGAAACAAATGTCCAAGTCTTAAACTGTATTAAGAAACTGAATATTGCTTTCAAAACTTTGAAGTTTGATGACTAAAAACTGAACATTCCTCACTGACTGAAAACTTTTACAAATATATGTAGAAGTTGAATATTGCATGCAAAACATTGAATATTGTTGTTCATAAATTGAATAAAACTTAATTACCCGATTAGAACTTGAGAATTCGCAAAACCAATCTTCATTTCCATTAAATGTCTCTATGTGATGCATTAAATATATTCCACAGTTGACATAATCGGAACTTGATCTCCAAGTCATCCTCACCAACTTCTCTTTGTATTGGATCATATGATCAATATTGACAAACCCTTGTGATTTCAAATAAGCAGCTATTGCAGTGAGCTGAGAATACAAGAATGTTACGTAAACATAATGATTTGATTTAACATAATTTGAATTATAAAAATATGAATTATTATACCATTTTTCTTGGATGATCAAAATACTTGTTTCTCATTGTTGTATTCTTAGGAAGCTTCCTATTGTCTACAATATAAATAAGTTCTTTCTTCATGTGGATCACCATTAGATAAAAGTGACCAGATGCTAGAGCTGGTACAAAGATCTGCTTACAACATGTATTTAAAAAAGTTAAAAATGCATTATTCAGTTTAATTTCAATGTTGAGTACTGAATATTCAAATTACAACCAACAATCTTCAACATTTTGTAACCAATATTCAGTTATTAAAGTCAAGCAATAATGTGAGTTGAGTGTCACGTTCAAATATAATTATAACTTCACCGAATACGAATAATGTATAGACAAATTTTTACAAAGTATTAACTTACCATCTCAGTCATTCCCAAACCCTTTTTAGTTCGTTCCATCAATTCCATATTCAACATGTTTATGACAATCTGTATCCTTTGATGTTCATCGCACTCTTCTTTGCATATTTCATTTGTGCACATTATCATCTACATAAAAATAATCTACATGTCAGTAATAAAATTTAAAAAACACACTGAATTAACGAATTAGAAAATGAATATAACTTTTAACTTACAAAGGGGTTCGTACTTCGTAGATAAGAACAACTTTTTCTTTTGCATATCTTTTTTCTTCCCAATATTTAATATATGTGCCCAAGAATCAATGATATTAGTCATCACTTCTTCTTTTTCAAAAAGAGTTTGCATATTGCTCCTGTTGATTCCATTTTCTCCATCAAAATAAAGAGCCTCACTATAAAAAAAAAGAAAAAAAAGAATATAATATTCACTTTTTTCAGTACTGAATATTCAGCTTACAAACATCAATGTTCAACATATTGTATTCAGCATTCAAAAAAAAAAGGTTTAGGAATCTTACTTTGGATCACCTTCACCGAAAGCATAGTCTGAAATGGCAGCATTCATTGCATTAACATTTTTAAATAAATCTTTATACCTAACCATAAATGGTGACCTAAAACTACTAGGAAGTGTGTGTATCATCCTTTGAGAACGCTTCTGTACTAA
Organism: Bassia scoparia; assembly: GCA_008642245.1. Taxonomy (NCBI): domain Eukaryota; kingdom Viridiplantae; phylum Streptophyta; class Magnoliopsida; order Caryophyllales; family Amaranthaceae; genus Bassia; species Bassia scoparia. The sequence goes on along the minus strand of SNQN01008272.1, from coordinate 1,037 downwards.
CCTGAAAATAAAGAAAAGAAAGTTGAATATCTCAAAAGAAAAGTTGAACATTCAATTATCCAACACAATAACTAAAGTTATAGAAGATCTTGTTCCATTAATAATAAAATAACACAGTAATATGTTTACCCTTGTTCCTTCCCAACTATATTGTCTTGAACATCTTCATTTTCCAATTCAATTTGCGGCAATCTTAACCTGAAATAAAATATCAATACAATATAAAAAGGGAACAACATGCTACTGTTTATATGAACAATATGAATAGTAGCTGTTGCCCCACAAGTTGCCACATCAGATGGACACCCTCTCAATTACCCACACCCAACAGCCCACTCTCAAAGCCCACCAACACTTCTACCCCCCAAAGCCCACAACCAAAGGGCTTCCATTCCAAAACCTCCTGCCGCATCACACTCCCCTTCACATGTCGTTTTACCTCAGAGCTGGCTGTCAGCTCATTGCTCCTCCTTCAACCTCCCGCATTACTGCTCCAGGATGCTCACAACTCTTATTTCTGCTACCCTTCTCTCTTTCTCTCGGTTCTTTCTTCCTGTTCTTGTTTCAAATTTCGCATCATTTGAATCGACATCATCAACGACAATCAACGGTGATGTAAGTTGATCTAAACTCTTTGGTTAATAATCTAAAGCACGATTTTCGGTTTAGTTTTACATTACGATTTTCGTTTTAATTTTAGATTGATCTAAAAGCAAGGATTCAACACTCACAGCACATAAACAGTGTTTGAGAAACACCCTAAAGCTCTTGATGAGGATGGGGTGAATTAGGGTTCGAATTAGAGTTGGGGTTTTCAGATCTCTTTTCCTTCTATTTTGTGCAATTTCTAGCAAGGATTTCAAGACCCGCACAAATTTCTTCCACGGTGTTACTAGTAAGGTCTACGTTCTTCAATTTTGTTAGTTAATTTGTGCCAAATTCATTGATCTTTTTTAGCTCATTTTTTTGGCTTAAATTTCTTCATCGAATTTTTTTGCCAAATTTATTGAATTGTTCATGGTTTTACTAGCTTATGT
>SNQN01008271.1:2340-20253 GCA_008642245.1 Bassia scoparia | reverse complement strand
TMYWWAAKCCKAWWWTMYAYGYWTWYCCAATATTTATCCCAATTAGGTAAAAGTAGAACAAGGCTAAAAAAGAAAGCAGCAACACCAAGCTGTCCATTATAATCTGTAACTTTCCTCCACGAGAAGTAAGAAAAGAACATAGAAGTCCTCAAGTGCATACTAAGAAAATCCTAGGTCATTCTCCCCAAAAATGACCATAYTTACAAGAATAATAGAATAGCACATATCTGATATCTARCCTGAATCCTAGCGTATAGAGCCCCTATAGCACAAGCCACAAGGTCAAGGATCATATCTTGAATCTGAATTTCATATAATTTGGGAATTTATCCAGTATGACACGGAGTTGTTAACTGACATGTTAAGTTTCTAACACAAACATATACCAGCCAGATAACTGAAACTAGCCAATAATTTAAATTCAACACTATTGGCAGTGACATATAATAACCTACCTTGAAATTTGAGAATGGTGGCCTTGGCTCAATTGTTCCTTCAAGATATCATGAAAAATATGGGCATCACCTTTTGTAATATGTTATCGATCTGTACAAAAAAAAAAAATTAAAAAAAATTGTAAAATCCATGTGCTATCATAGCATACATCCATCCCAGTGCAGTTTAAAAATCAGATGGAAAAGCACTTTGCAAAATCGAACGCCATGCAAAAGAAGTATTTGAACCTTTGAGGTCAGTATCAGAAGGATAGAAGGTGGAGCTGTCAGCTGCTATCCTGTATGGCGCTCAATGAAAAAATGCACTTGTGAACTGAGCCCACGAGTAAATAAGGCAAAACAACATTGTCCTTCGAATAGATATACAATATTGTCCGCAAGAACGCAATATGCGACCTTTCTTAAACATACAAAGAGAAAGCCTTCGGTAAAGAAGATGCCTGACCAGGTGGCTCAAACAATTTAAAGCAGTTAAACTAAAATTCCCACATATGTAAAGGCAATAAGTAAACATTTATTTCAGATTTGCCTGGGCTTCTAATCCAATCAGTATAGATGTGCATGCTAATTTTAAACAAAAATGTTTCTTGAATACCTTACATGACACAGAGGGTATCTTCCAATCATAGCTTCCCTCTGATATAAACTATCAAAGCTATATGTGAAGGTTCAAGCTGAAACAATAAACAACAGGTATAAAAGCACACACTAACCAGGCCAACATCTTATCATTCTCATCAGAGTGGCGAGTGCTAGGATTAAAAACGTCAAACTTGATGAGAAGAAATAAATAGAGTGGGCAAGCATGTACCAGTACAATATTTCTTGCCTGCACCGATTTTTTCTGAGGCTTGGAGATATTAAAGGAAAATCAATCTATTGTGTAATCACCAAATACATTAGCCAGTCAGCCGACTTGTATTCACCATATGCTCTAGTTTGGATGGCCAAACAGTTCTGGCAGTTTAGTGTCATTGTAAAAGTTAGGGTGATGCATTTAACAATCGAGGCTTTCTGTTTTCCATCTCTTTCAAAGTTTTTAGGGCAAAAGCATAACCTATTGGACATCAATGTTTTATGCCACTATACACAAAATGCCATATCAATGCATACAAGGGAGAATACTGTTTGAATTGGGAATAAATGCCACAAGAAAAGCATTGGTGATTCAAATTTAAGAATATAAAACTTTCTTCCCAGTACTGTAAAATATGTACCATTATAAATTGAGCAAACATTAGTACTTAGGCTCATAATACCTGCTAATAGATCATTAAGCCACATAACTTATAATTAGCAGTAGTCTATCTATAGTGAATTTTTTAAATCACAATCATCCAGAAGTAGTTCCAAACATTAATTGCTTTGATGGTAAGAAGAAATTCATCAACCTACAGATGATTTCAATTATTGAATTTAATAAATTAAGGATAAAAAAACTTATTCAAAACCTACTTGTCCTTAGTACAGAGTTACTAACTCCAAAATCAATAATACTTTATGAGAAAATCACTAAAAGGTAATCATCAATTCTAAAACAAAGCAGAAGATCATACTATCAAAACAATATAGTATAGAAAACAATTCAAGCACGAAAGTTACAACTTCCACAACTATAGGATACACAATTAATAATGTGAAATATAAAATTTGAGAGGCTCAACATACAAGGATTTGACAATCAAATTACCACACGAACACTCAAAACAACCATGCTACAGAGCTAACTTACTTGCTTGTGAAGTACTATGTCCGGGACAACCGGGAGCAGTAGGAAAGACATGACAGAAACTTCATTAGAAACGAAGGTAACAATACAGCAAACCAATTCAATCTCCATAGTGTCATCTGTACTCTATCAAGGACACCGCCATACTGGACCTTAGAAAAGCCACTCAAGAGCTCTCAATCTATTACCTTATACATCCAAAACAAAGCCACAGTTATCAAGAATAGGGGTCTACATTGAAAGTTAGTCATAATAGGTACGTATGAAATTCAGAGTATAATGATGAAAATCTTCCTGAACCTACCAAGTATATCATAATAACTCTAGAGTCTAGAGAGTAAGGTCAGAAACATTGCAGCTTCTGACACAACACAAGCAAAGATATTATTCAGTGCCACAATTTAACAAAAAAAGATTGATACATACACACACAACAGTTAGAGTATCATGAAGTGTGCAATGATTCTTGACAGAGAAGCCAAAACATTGAGTATTAAAATAAAGATTGGTTGAGGAGTGTTGGTGGAGAGGTGATCGAGAATGACTTACCTCAAGGAGTTCTGTGTAGAAAACATCGGTTATTAGACTTCCAACGACATTACAATAATGCGGCCTACGTCCCTTTTAGCTCAAGTCTTCTGTTCCTTTTCTGCTCATATCAATATCAATTTAGTTGATAAGTTTCTTCGCAATTGCATCAGATGACAACCGCACAACCAACCGCACCAATTCACATTCAAAACTTCCGTTAATTATATTGGTGGAAACTTTCTGCTGCAACGAAGTACACAAAGCCAAAATCAATCTTCACATCTTAATTCATAGACTCGAATTCTGAAGCACTGCCACCACTATGAGTCTAATAAGTCAGCTAAACACAACGAGGCAAATGCAATACTTATGAATAAGGATCAGATGAACATACTGCCAAACTTTATTACACATCACAAAACTGAATCTCCTAAGTTCTAGCCTAAAAAAAAATCTAACACGGATCCTGATTTATGAACACAGACGAAATTCAAAGACGTACTTCTTTTTAATATCAAAACTTCAATTTCATTGGAACTCCGAATTTAACTTTAAGAAGATAATCTATTGTAATAATGTGAGATCGTTACAATAAAGATAACAAATGCGCATGCAAGTCTTTTCCATTAGGCCAGAAAAAAATAGGTTTTGAGACATAATATACACAATTCAGTGATCAATGCTAGGTAGCATAATTAGAAGTTCAAAGTGCAAACAACATAAATACAAAAGAATACGCCGATAATTGAGGATCATTGATTCAATTTCGCAAATTGCATCATAAATTAATTTCGAATTGACAACAACAAATACTACGGTAAATACGAAGTAAAAGGATTACTGACATAGCAGGGAGTGATTGGATGATTCCGAAAATGCTAATGCAGTTGGAAATTGACGCCATGAATAGATGATAGAAGCTCTGTAAAACCCTAGAAGTCGTCAAAATGCAGGTTTTGGACGATGAAAGAGACGACGAGCGAGGTCGGGGAGGAGAGAGAAGCGAAATAATGCTGGTACGTGAGACGTTGCGATTTTCAGTTAGCGGGCTTTCGCCCAATACAAAAATGTTTGCACGGAACACTAAATAATTCATTCCCCTTCCCAGAGAGTTTTCGCAACATGTCAAATTGCTAACATTGTCTACTTACATATCGGAAGCTATTATAAACATCAAATGCACAATAAATTTATTGTACATAAAATATGTAGTGACCCTTTACATCAATATAGTAACTTATTATCTATTTTACCTTAATATAGTAATAAATAATAAGGGTTGCTATAATGATCAAAAGGTTACGATATTGACTAAAATGGTCAATCTAATATAATGCACAATAAATTTATTGTGCACCCGTTGTACCATGCACCTAAAACTTTGCTTATATGTTTTATATTAAAACTCACCCCTAAACCCATACTTCATACATGACATATGGCAAATTGACAAATCACTATTCTCACAAATCAATCCCCCATCTTCACAATGACACATCATTGCTCTTCTTTTCAATAATAACACATCATATATTTAATTATTCATCTAACACATCATCTAACTATTCTCACAGTTTAATTTTATACGCATTTCTTTATAGCTTTCTATAATCTATTCAAATCTCTAACTCACAAGTTTCTCTATTCATGTTCCTTCATCTATGTGGCAATGTAATCTAATTTGACAATTTGCTTGTCATTGTACACGCCTTTATCAATTCCATATTTATAAGAATTATAACGTTTACAACGAGAACATTAACTCAATATGACAATATATATCTATATTTATATTTCATATATCCATCAGGAAAATTGAAATTAAAAACCAAATATCATTTCCTTCTTAAAAATCACCTAAGATATGTRCCGTATGAAAAATCATGTGTCAATTTTCTTAAAACGTTTGTTTTTTTACTTATTATTTTTCTCATATTTTATCGTTCTCATTTTCCATGCCAACATTATATTCAATACTTTCAAAATTATACGAAAAATAAATTTTAATTTAAAATGTGGCTCGTGCATTACACGGGTAAAAAAAAATCAAATTACGAATTAATTTATTTAAATATGTGGCTGTGCATTCACGCGGTTAAAAAAAAATAGTTCGTATTTATAGAAAATTTTTTAATGGAAGTAAACTCGAAGTAATATGTTCTGTAGAATGGCTATATGTGATGCAGTTTTGTGCGCATCTGATTGCTATTGGGTAGGTATGGAAGGGGTGTTCTTAACACTCTTTTTATTAACTATTCTTCTACATAAGAGACATGATCATTAGGACATTCTCCAGATTTTCATTAATTTGATTAGGACGCTGTCAATTATATTGTAAGCAATGACCAGTTACCCCAAACATCATGGTCGTTTGATTGCGTTATTGGTGTTGACTCGGGACATTCATTCTAGCCTAGAGATTCAGTCCCAAGATTTGCTTATTCGATCTACTAAACTAGAAGCTGAGGCAGAGGTAAAAAAAACACACATTATGCTGCGGAAAAAAGGTATCCAGGGGAATGCAGCTGAAACTGAGAGGGGGACATTTATTCCTCAGTAGCAGTAGGCCTGGTCCAAAAATGAGATTGCGGAGTTCGCAATTCTGTTAACAAAAGATTCATTTCAAACAACTTGAAATGAGAATGCAAGAAAGCATACGCAAACTAACGATAAAACACATAAATGAAGACGTTTCTTCTACGGCTAAAGTAAAGTTCCTGTAGCGATGATGAGGAGTGACCCAAGACTGATTTTCGAGCTCCATCTGTGTAGGTCGACGCTTAGAAGGTCAAATTCATATTACCCTGTTCGTGCGAAATCTGTGGATCGGAGCTGTGATAATCAAACGACATACACTACTATCTATTTTGTTGTGGATATTGAGTGCAATAGTCTTTCAGGGTTGAACCGCTCGGGCAAGATGATTGCCGCACATCTTCGTCTCTTACGGATTCTGACATTTTAGGTCTCTGATCTGTTACCTAGCCGACACATCAGAAGCTTTGCAACGTCCATCCATCTCTTCTTCAGACATGTGAGTACGTCGTCAGGATTTTCTTCAGGTCAACTTTCAGAGTCGCATCTTCACGGATGCTTGATATTGGACCCCTGACCAATCATGTGACGAGCTATCACCCCGGTTGCTAATAACAGGTGATTTCCAGTGAGGAAGCTCAAGTAAAAACAGCCAAACTGTCACGTGGATGGCGTGTGGTGGCGTTCCGGTGTATCTGTCTACCTTAGGTTGCTCATACCAGCTCAGCTACGGGAAATACGGAGGGCTACATTGGTCACCGATTACGTGTTGCTACGTCAAAATCTGGTGCCATGCCATGATTTTTGGGGTTGAGGAAGATATTTTGAAGATATCTAATTGTACGGGCATCGAACTTTCCGCCATTAAGCTGAGTGTTGATGTGGAGCATTCATCTTGCTGCTCGCTAGATGGTATTTCAATGTGTTTCCCGTTCAGAGGATCTTATCTTTCTCCTTTTTGACCTGTTAAAATTGTACGACATTGATTGAGAGATGTATATCGTATTGTAGTCGATATGAATCTATGGATCCAACCAGAAATATCGTACAGTAGAGAGTGAGGTAATGGACAAACGGGTGTTGTTGTAACGGGGAGTGAATTGCTAGTCGGTTCCACAACTTCTAATATATTTATGAAGGATTGGCATTATCACAAAGGACAGTATTGTCGAGCACTAGTTAGAGAAAGATTGGCAGGCCCTGAGGCTCTATCGAGTAGATATCCTTGAGTAACGGTTCCCTTAATCCAGTCCCTGGAGGTTTATAGAAATCGACACTCATCCGCAACCCAAGTAAAATTAGCTACGAAGTAGTTGTATTTGATATTGAGTTGCAACACTTGAACCAGCAACAAACTTGATGTTTGGATAGTTCTAAATAGGTGATCAATCAATTGAAGAGCTTTTAAATAGGTTCCAGAATCTCTCAATCAACAATTATGTGGAGCAGCAACTAATTGTAAATCAGCTTCAAATAAAGATCTTTTTCTTAATTTCTTGGCTACCCCTTTTTCGCTTGTCGGTGATTCATTGCCCGTAAAGTCGGTTGATCATGACTCACTTGGTCCCTCTTATCACCAATTCAAGATAAGAACATGCAGTTTCATCAAGATTTTAAGCCAAAAAGATTGATTTCTGGCAAAAAATAGATAACTGAATGAGATTATTGTAATGAGATGTTATTTTATTATCAAGCTCACGACGAACACATGACACAGTCGATAACAGGACAGATTACAACCGGATCTTTTATATGTGTGGTATGTAGAAAATAAAATTTATAAACAGCAATTAAACACGTATAAGATAGCTATGAGCAACATAGTGTTAGACTTGCAGAAAACTCCCTTGCCTTGCAAGTGATCATTTACATTGCTTGTCATTCTTGGAGTACAGCTAAGTTAGAGCTTCGAAGTGCGACTTGCATTCTCCTGCCTGATGTCCGAATGCCAATCCTCTGCTGTCAACTCCCGGCTTCCCCAGCGCTTCACTCCTTCGGTCGCTCTTTTGACATCCACAATGGTGGCTATCTCAAATGTGGCCTTGTAAATCCAATTATCCAATTCCTTTTTCCCCAAACCTTCAGCAGAAGTCCCTCTCCACATCCTCCAAATGTGAAAGCTGCTTAACCCTGAAGACACACGGCTTCTCGATCTCGATATCCGATATGGTCTTCTCAGGACTGTTCCCTTCGGAAGATTCTCCCCATTTAAACGTTCATTGCGCCGATCGGTTCTCTCAACAACAAGCAAAGACAAGAATTCCCAATGCGTCACACCCCAAGAACACCCATCCAATCTACAGTTTGCGAAGATCCAAGGGCCTGCCGATTCCATCCAGTCCTAGTTTCTTCGGCCTCTGTTTTGTCCAGACTAACGTGGGACAGTGTTCGATGCGTGCAGCGATGTATTTATTTGAAGTAAATTCATTCTACAATGCTGGAGCCTTCGTGAAACCTTTGCAACGTCTTTGGGACAACCCAGTTAGTATTATGTCGAAGTTCAACATCTTGAACTCCTAATTCACCTAGTTTCGGCATCTGACCATACTAAAAACATTAGTCAGCTAAGATCAAACATGAAGCTCAGTGATAACCTGAATTCGACGTTGGTTATCCCATTAAACGGGTTATTCGACAGATTTAAGTCCTTATGTTTCCCAAGCTCAGAATACAGGCCAATGACCAGAAAATGTTATTGAGCTGCAAGAAAAACATTTGACAGTTCTCTTTGCAGAACTCAAGAGGAATGCACACTTAACACATTTGATTCACGGCTCATAGCTTCCGAAGACGCGAAAAGCCGGGCTTGAATGGTATCGGGCGGAATCTTCGGCGCGTTACCGCAAACCCCCGGCAATCACTGAATCACTGCTACTCGAATCAGCATTACAAGTAATTGCCAAGCCCAATGTTAGCAGAATGTAGACTACTCACTCCCCAATTTTAAGAAAGTTAAATGTGGATTTGTTCACAAATATCAACATATGCTCTCTTATTCTATCCATTAGTAAAGCCTTTGAACAAGCCAGAAACAACAACAATAATGTACACTACACAAATGACGCTACTTCATTGAAGTGAAGGATTTGCTCTTTTGGTTTCTGGGTTTTAGTTGGGGTTGTTTGATTTTTCTCCTATGTTCTTTCTCACTCAATGCATAAAAAGAGATCTACACTATAAATAAGGCGAAATGTTAGCGTTATCTTTGAAAAGTAATGAGTCATTTCAAATAATTCGCGCTAATATCTAGACAACGATGCATTGATACATACGAATAGATTCCATAATAGCAGTTGTCGTCATATAAAGTAGCGATTGATTGACCTATTATAGTTAAGCTTAAAAATAAAAGATATATAGGAATGTCATCTAAGTGGTGTTCGTTATTTGTTCTTCTGTTTTGTGCTCGTTTTTTACATCTTGTCCTTTAAGAAACGGAAGATTTCGTAGAAGAGAGAGATAAGAGGGGAAAAGTGAGGAAAAAAGGTAGAAACAAAGAGAAGAAGACCAAATGAAGAAGAAGATTTCGAATTCAAGCTTAATAACAGTAGTTTCGTTGAGATTGCGATTACTCCTCATGAGTAGTGTAGCATAATTACTTGGATTCTCATGCTATTATAGTGTTTAATCTCAGATTCTGGGGTGGAGTGAGTTGAGTATAGTAATGAGTCCTGTGAGAAGATGGGGAAGATGGCAGGATGATAATTGGGAGGAAGTGATTAACGTGATGTGCAGGATTAGATGTATGATTGTTAAATATGGAGTATGAGGTGTTTGATTGTGGTATTTGGTCGATGTAATTTTAATTATGTGACAGATGCTTGTTTTTTGTTTGGGGGGAGATTATTTTCAAATAGAGTGGGTTGAGTGTGAGAGCGATACTGGTTAGTGGAGTACAAGGGGGACTATTTGAGCAGAGTTATCTTTCGAGTCCTATATGAAATCGATATCGCACTCATCATATGACCTCGAGAGTCATTATCGTATTTTGATCTGACAACTTAAATTAAAATTGAATTTATATTGATTGTTTGTATGATAGAAGTATTTTGGAATGTCGCTTTAATATGATAGAAGTTGGTTATATTGAGTTGAATCTGCAGAAGAACGATGTTATAATCGAGCGACCTTATTTGTTTCTTATCTAATATTTCTTTTAAATCTAAATCACGATGACTACAGTTCGGTATATACTTCCTTTCATTCTATTTTTGATGCGGATTTTACTTGTAGTTGTTTATCACCTGTTCAGGCTTCATTTAGTTTAATTCTATAGTTAATTCTTTTGTATTCACTTTCTTCGTGGTTTCAAATATTATTTATTTGCCTTTCTTGAGATTTCGAATTATGAGTTATGTTCTCCGTTCATTTCTGAGTGATTCTGAAATGGTATCTGCATTATGTATAGACGAACATTTTTATGGACTTACAAATAAGTATAGCGGAAAAAAGAGAGACGGGACTGTTATGTTTTTTACAAAGTATAATATTGAAGGAAATGTTAACGATAGTCCTAAAGCGCTTGAATTAATGAAAGATTTTTAAGTGTGGAAATATTAGGAAATTTCATAGTCAAATATTGACACGGCCGTTGATATTTCTGTCTGTATCTTAAACTTTTCTTCGACTTTTATACTTTTTCCATAGCCCTTTGGGAATTTGTTTAGCATTCTTATTTGGAATAATTGATTTCATTAGATTTTATCTACTTTAATCGTCATATTCTGGTCTTTTTCTTTATTTTGAAAATTGGGGTTTGAAGGATTTGATGGATTCCTTATGCTCATGGATTATACGAAATTTAAGTGTATCTTTTGTTTGGTTAAAGATAGGGTCGTTTACATTATGAAATCACTGAACTGAACTGAATTAAATATTTGTTGGAGAGAGATTGGTAAGAACTGAACTTGGAAAGAATATATATTATTAGAAAAGAGATATTGGGTTAGATGAATGATTGAAATGGGGTAGCTGATTTTAAATCGAAATTTGAATACTGAACCTAATGTAACTTGCACTATGATTGTTGAGATAAGAGTTGTAAGAGTCGAATAAAGTCAGTTCCTTAAATAATACTTCTGTAGGTCATCCTTCCACTGTTTATGCCAAGTCGTTGATTGTTAAGTTCGTAAAAGTTATGCTCCTATTTTTACATATCTTGGGTGGCTTTTGGTAATTTGACGTTCATTTATCACCTATTTAAAATTTTTAGTATCGTCGTCTATTCCAGAAAATTTGATGCCACCAAATAAATTTCGTTCTCACTATCTTTTCATGACATGTTAATGTTAATCTTGAAAATCTGGCAGTTATTCACAATTGTAGAGAATTTTTTAATTCTATAAAATATAGGTCATTTCTATTAAGTAGGTACTTCAACAATTTTGGAAATATGTCTAAACGATCTATTTAGTTGATAACAATTTCAGTTAGTTCTTAAGTTGTTGGACATCGTTGACACAGTTTCATTCAATTAAAGTTGAATAGAGTATTTATTATGTGGGGCTTAGTGATTGGTTAATTTTCTTCATCATCCTAATGGCGAGTTCAAATTTCACTGTTCAACGTAAATATTTTTGGGTTACAGGTGTTACTTCCAGCTTCAGGTTGCATGAGTTCAGTTATAACTCCATACTTGGAGTTCCAACCGAACTAACCCTGCCGGGCTATGATCAGCAATTGGCCTATCTTCAACTATAGTTCATGACGTTAAATATCGAAATAATTTTACGTGTGCATGTATAATATGAAGGGACTTTCGTTACTCTAGTACTGTGTATATAGAAGCATTTGATTAGTAGAATGATATTGGATGAAGTGTTGATTTGATTTTCATGATCGTGAATATGTGGTGACGACATTGCTTGTATTAGTTTCATGTGCTATGACTGGGACTATGATATGTCATTATTGTAAGGCACTAAGAGAGGGCGCGATAATAACTGTGGCTCATTCTAACGTTTGGAAATTTGCGTGCTAAATTGTTGTAGAAAAAAAATACTGATTAGATATCACTAAAAGTCAGATCCCTTATGCTTCATTCCTGGGACAATGGACCTAACAATTTTTTTATAGTTAAACGTAGATCCCGATTTCTTTTTTATTGCCGACCATTTCTTTGTTTGATGGAGTCAATGTAGTTAGATTTTGATTAATTGTTTTTGGAATTATGTATATATAGTCAGTGAGATATGTTGTTGGATTCGTCTTTAGATGTAAGTTTATATATTATTTATATTTTCTTAAACTACTATTTAAGTTTATAGTAGTTTTAATGTTGATATTGAAACTTGGCAAATGATAAATGGTGCATAGTAAAAATCGGAGGAGGTAGGGAGTTTTTTTTTTCTTCCTTCGAAATGAGTAGTTTTTAGTTATCGCGTGATGTGATTGTTAAATTAATTGATTATGACTTTGTTTTTTTTAACTTTTTTTTGGGTACTATAGTATGATTGCATAAATATCTAAACTAAACTACTTCTTTGTTTGTGTTAAAAATTACGTGATTCACAATGGATCTGTGCACGCATTATTGGGTTTGCTTAAATTGAGGAAAATTCACACATATCACATCTTCATTTTTTACATATGGTTCCCATTATTAAGGGGATACCGTCGAAGTAAGAAAAATAATGAGATTGTCGTAAACTTGTCCTTAAAAGGAAGGTATACCTTGATTTATGTTCGACTCTGTGCAAGTGCAAGTAAAATCTATTGTGATAATGTTAATGTTATAAATAATTGTATCATGGTCTGTATTGCACGGGTTAATATGAAATTATATTTCATTGTTAATTTGATACAAAATATTGCGATTAAGAGATTATATAGTAATGTAAGACAGTCTTGAGAAGGTTGTAAATTTAAAAATAAATGAAATAAAAAGAAAAAAAAAAATAAAAAAAAAAAAAAAAAAAAAGATAAAAAAAAAAAAAAAAAAAAAAATGAAAAAAAAAAAAAAAAAAAAAATACAGCTGTGTGCAGAATGTTGTGTAGAAAATCCGGATTTGTGATTAAAATAAAAAAAAAAAAAAGAAAAAAATCAAATCAAGAATGGGTCGTTATAAGTGAGGATAAAACTGATGACATGTATGCATCAGAATTATTTATTGGGGTTTTTGCTATAAAGTTTCTCGTCTATTTTTCGCGTTTTTCTACAAAATAACCCTATTATTTTTTTGTTCTACAATCTATAAATCGGATAGATGGTTTCGATCCTTTTCACAGGTAGCTAAATTGATACCAATATACTGTAGATCCATGATTAGTTTTATTTAGAAAATAATCTAAAAACATTCACAACTCTCGCACTTCCTGCCGTTCCAGCGTTTTCCAAGCCACCACCTCCCGCACTCCGCAAATTAGACTCGTTATAATATATACTGAAATTAGCGTGTAACTATATCAAGATAATATTTAATTAATATAATCTGTTGTTAGTCTTGAACATGTGTCCTTTAGCACATGTTCGTAATAAGAACCGAATATCAATAAGCCAATACATTTTATGATACTCCGCAAATATGTTGCCATTTAAAGCTACTAGGTAGAGAAAACGTAGTTCTGGTGGACAAGAGGGAGCGCCCGGGGTAGTGCTCTGTCTTGATCGGTGATGAATGGGTATGCGGCGGGTCCTAATCGGTCGTCGTCAGAAGACGTCGGAAGTTACTACTTTCAACATACGACGGCCTCACATTGTTCGACTCTTGCGACAATCGGTTACCTGTAACCGTCGCATCTCGGTGTTTTAGTCACCCCTGGATACTACGCCACTCGTAAAAACATCTGGTAGGGTCTAACTAAACACAAAAAAACGCCCACCGATCAAGGTGACTTTTTTATATCGATTTTGTTACGCACTACCGTCGTGGCAATTCTACTATTGATCTTGGGATCAATATTCCGTTATCAGGTCGGATTAAATGTTTTAATTTTCGAATTAGAATCTGGTTCATCTTCAACATGTAAAATGTTCATTTTTCAAATGTAAATGTTCATATCTGAAAATGACATTTCATAGTTCGAAAAATGAACATTTGTTCCAGGGAGACTTAGATGAAGACATTGGTTCGGGACCATAATAGCCAATTGACCGTCATGACCAAAAAAAGTAGAAATGGGCCCTCGAACACGAGGATTGTTAGACAGAATGTTTAGCCCCATTGGATCCGATCACTTATTCATGGGCCTTTTACCACATTGATACAGCATGTGGACCCATCTATTCAGCCTCTAACCTTATCTTCTGCGGTTTTCATGCTTGCCATGAGCAGGTAAATTTACAAATCAGAGTTAGTAGGGAAACTGGTTATAAGATTTGCTACTAAAGATTGTTTTTTTGGACTGAAACGGAATTTTAACTGAACTGAATGAATGTTTTTGGACTCTTGTTATCTTTTGACTCTGTTGTGTAAAACTGTTTCTATTCCTAGCTAGATAGCTAAGATAACTTGGTCTAGTGATTACCCTAACCCTAATGTGACTAAGCTAGTAGGTGGTAGAGTTTGCAATATAGTAGCCATTATTCTTTTTTTTTTTAATGAAGATAGTCACTGGAGCGATTACCATCTAAACGGGTGTGCAAGTGCAAGTGCAACTGTGCAAGATTCGATTAAGCGGTCAAGCCTAAGCGGTGTACACTAAGTCTAGCGACATTTAAGTCGACAAGTAGGTATCGAGAATCCAGGTACAAGATGATATTGCAATTCAATAAAAGATCACAAAATAAGATGAAATACAAAATTCTTTGTTGAATATGGACGTGAGCAAAAATTATTCTTTGCCGAGTTTCGGTGGGAACACTTGGGGAAACAGGTTGCCATGTGTTTGTTGTTTATTAGGCGCCTCGCTTAGATCGAGAAGGCTATCCAAATATGCAACAACATATAATATACACTCAATTGCGAATCCATGGTGGCTTAGCAAATGTATCTTCAATCTGAACTTCGAGTTTCTAGCTAGCCTTAACAATTATAATTAGAAGGGACCTAGTACACAAACTTTTTAGTATCTCCAATTGGTCACATTATTCAACTTTTTTGGTTATAGTGATGAAAGTTTGGTGCATATTGATGTTGTTTTGGAATGGAAATGATGAAAATTAAAGCTTAAAAATTGACACTGAAATATTGGACTAACAAGTTAAGGACTACTGTTTGTTTTGAAGGAAACGAATTTTTAGGAAAATCATGTATTCTAGGGAAAACAATTTTCAATGAAAACATTGACTTAAAAAAAAGTTTTGCATTTGTTTGTTTGATGTAGAGAGAATGAACTCATGAAGAAAATGACAAATGAAATAGAAGATGAATTACGGAGAAGTAAGAAGTGAGAAAGAAATGTAGTGGCACTTCGACTTATCTTACAAAAGAAAAATGATTTCGCTTTTTCAAAGTGACTTTTTCATTTTGAGGAAAATGATTATTCCCACCCATTTTCCAAAACAACAAGGAAAACTAAAGAGGGAGGAATGCATTTTTCGAAACAATGTATACTTTCAAAAACAGAATGGAGCCTAAATGAAACGGACAATGGATACAGCGCTATGCAGTGCAAGATTGAAGCTCAAACACAAGAACAACGTGGACTGTTAATGGACTTGCACAAAAAAATTGGAACTATATTCGATTTCGTATTTTATTGTATATTATTGGTTAAATTAAAATCAGTAGGAAGTACACAAAATCAACAAAATGAGCGAGTCAGCTTATGTGGCAATATAATTATCTTAGGGAGAACTGCTAATCGAAATTATAAATATAAAATAAAATTTCACTTTTTCGAACAACTTCCGTTATTACCCTACCCTTGCCCAAAAAACTTGATGGAACTACGAAACACCCAAACAACCCAACTAACCAACCACCCAGACACAGACACCACCAGACTAGCAGTAGCCCCACCACAAGCACAAGACCACCTCCTCCCTACTCAGGCACAGCCCAACATGGGAGGCTTCGCCATTTTTGGGCAGACTTTTTTTAATTATGATTATTATTATTTAAAAGGTGTGAGACGCCTAAAAATTGAGCGAACACCCATGGCCCACGTGTTGGCGCCTAACTAGGACCATGGGCCTTGAGATGGTTCACCAATTTTTTTAGGCGCCAATGTTTTTTAAAAACAAAAGACTCCGAAGGAAAAATAGGTTGTTGTTGCTGGCTTGAGCTGGCTTGCTCACAGTTGGTGTTGGCCTGGGTGGTACGTTGCGGTGAGCATAGGATGGTGGTTGGCTTGGCTGGTAGTTGGCCTGGTGGTATATTGGCCTAGTCGTGGTGTGGCTGCTGGTGTTGGCTTGATGGTTTGGTAGTTACGTGGCATAGGTGGTGGTGGACTTGGACTGGTGGTGGCTGGGTCGGTTTGGCCTAGTTGTTGGCGTTGCTGCTGGTATTGGGTGCAGTGTGAAGGATGGTGTTGGTGGTTAGGAGGGGAGAAGAGGAAGGATATATTCATGGCTATTTCATGGTGAAACGTAGACTTAATTTATGTTCATGCGATTTTCGCTATTACACTTGAGTTACTTTAAGTTGTTTAAAATTTATAGAGTCACAATCTACCCAGCATAACTTTTTTTCATGGTTCCTTAGGACTTAGCAAAAAAAGAAAAAATATGGAACAACACCAAGCCAATTTTTAAGTTGATTAATAGAGAAGATGTTATCAAAATTGGAAATACTAAAATAAAAATTAGAGACTCCTTTAAAAAACACGTTCCTTGCAACATCTAATGATTATACTCTAGAACATACAAACAAGAAGCGAAACAAAAGTCCAATTCATATGCTCATGGTTTGAAAACAGGGAACAAATGGGCATTGATGGAATTTTTTGTGACAACTAGGTTACAAAGATAAGATAGATAAAGCACTACAAAGCACCAAATACCCATTAATAAAAATTTGGAAACAGATTGTGAATGAATCATTATCCAAATAATGTACTTAATATGATAATTATATCAAAATAGGTATAACTAAAATATTTTTTAAATTTCGACGCTTGATTTAGCATTATTTTGATTTGATTTACAGAAATTAAATAACATTTTTATAAACAAAATTAAAGAACTCAGTATCAATATCTGATAAGTGTCTATTTTTACGTCAAGAATGATGTGAATCACTTCCAGCAATGCTTGGCATCACATAATAATAATATGCTATGATTAGTTATGATATCCAATTATCAAACGAAGAGACAGACAAGAGCCAATTTATTGATGAGTTGATTGCTTTGTGTCCAATTGATTGCTCTTCGTGTGTCAATTGGATAGTGACGATATATATGACCCACAGTTAAAACTATCTTATTTTGGCACTTTTAATTATTATGATAAGCATTGGATGGCCAAAGCTAAACGAAAGGAAATTCATTATGTACCTCTCTTTAAGCTGAATAAATGCTAAAGATGATTAGATCATGGCTGTTGTTCAATTTGCTTCTTTGTTACTGTGTAATTGTTTTGCTATATTAACAAAGCACACGTTACCTATATAACTATACACCATTAGACAATAGGAATGTTTGAATATACATCAATCAAAATTAGATTTTTATATTTAATCGATCTGCATTCGTTAGTCGACTTAGAATGGAAAGAGGATACTTGTATAGTTGATTCATGTAATTTTTAATGACACGTAAAAAAGCATTTAATCATGGTTTTTTATACGGAGTATTTTGGATCATTGCATTCGTACGTCGATAGATGTATGACAGAGATCTTATATGAATTGAATCCGACACGTAGAAAAATTCCATCCCGATTTAAAAAGTCATAAGATATAAAAACAAGATAGACCTCCAACTTCTATCATATTAAGCAATTGGGAGCATGGTGTCCCCTCTTAAAAAAAATAATTTCAATTTACCCATATTAGATTGAATAATAAAACATATACTATGTTTCTCATTAGATTCTGTTCCAAATTTTTAATAAATTATGCCTGATGAATACAAGTTAAACATTACCAATTTACAATAAATACAAAATAATTACCAAAACAAATAAGCATAAAACAATCCATTTGTAAAGAGGAACCATAAAAAATTAGAAAACTACACACAGACTTTCAAATCTATATAGTGAAATCAAGAGTGAACAATTTGAATATGCAACAACATATTTTTGCTGCAGTATAGTTATGGCACTCAATAACGTTCCAAAAAAATAGATATACCATTAAAAGAGTAAGAAAAGTTTCTCCAATTTTTCCTGTTGGGTATAAAAGCTTGCCTTTTTATTCTATGCTAGATGTAGTATACATAATCTTCAAATTATGTCAAACTTATTTACTACTAAACATTTATATAAATAGGAAATAAATTAGGAGCATAAATAAACTACAAGAATGTCAATAAATGAAGCTAGATAAATACAAGCATTAGGCAAAAAGGAATTTTCTAGAAAAAATATTGGCAAGGAAGCCTACACTATTGTATACTCAGAGCCAGGTTTCCATCCTGGACCTGGGGTTATGGGCCAACCACGGCTTCGCCTGCGCCACTCACTGTGTTGTTGATATAGTTTGACATTAATTTTTATTCCATTAATTTCCACATGTGTAGAACTGATGGACACCACGTTTTCGTATTAAACATGATTGGGCCTAAACGAATTCTTCTGACCGAGAAGATAATGGGTTAACGCGGAATGGACTCTCT
>SNQN01008270.1:10667-29897 GCA_008642245.1 Bassia scoparia | reverse complement strand
TGCTTGCGTGGGCCATTGAGCACGAACGGCACTTGAGTGGCGTGGATGTTGTTCGAATGCAGGGGTCGCCACCGTGCCTAGAAAGGTTATTCAACGGACGCCGAAACGTTGGTGCCAACAACAATGGCCCCACCCAATCAAGTAACCAGTCGTGGTTCGGGGACATGGTACTGATCAGATCTGTAACCCATTCCCGCATGTAGCGGCTCTCTCGGTCTCATTGTAATTCCATTAAACACGATTATTGGATCACCATAACTTACATTTTTAAGCACCTTAGGAGCGTTCTAACCCTAAAATTACTATAGAGTGTGTTTCTATTATGCACAAGAGACTACCTAACCTAGAAATTGTGACCACTTTGTATTAATCATGTTAAACGTGCCTAAAACAGGTTGTCCATAGTTAAACTGATTAAAGGATTCACATAATTCCGGTCTTTGTTTAGCAAACATATACAAAGCTATACAAACAATGACAATATGCAATAATATGAAGTTTATGAACTTCAAAGTATATGCAAACTCGTCTACCTAATCTGCAAAGAAACAAAAGTTAGTTTGTAAAGCAAATGAAACGAATCCTTTGCCTTGAATCGCTACATGAAAACAAAAAACGATTGTTAGTCCTTGATAAAACGCAAGCGCAATGGATCTTTCGCCTCAAATTGCTATACAAGAATAAAGAATTGTTAGTAATACAATGGATAATAATAATGAAACGAAATGGAAAGAATGGAAAACGAAACAATGAAAACAATGAAAACGTTAATAAACCCTACATATTTACATGAACGATTTAAAAGTGAGTTTCTTACATTGCTTTAATTATTAAAAACTCATAACAATGGTGATCAATATTAAAGAAAGTGAGAGAAGATTATGGTGAGCAATCTCAGAATTCAACCTTTTATCGCTTGTTGATTCGAAAGAGAATCGATGCTTTGAACTAAAAAACGAAAGTGTAATGTGTTTTGAGTGTTTTGAATGTTTTAGAGAGAGAGAGTATGCGTAGGCAGCATTGAATCGTGATAGAAGTCGAGGATGTGAAGGTGTCTCGGACTGAGCAAGACAGGAGCATATTTATAGGCACGAGGCAAAAACAAAGCTTGAAAACCCTGCGTATATACGCTGTATACGAGCGTATATACGCTGCTTCCTGCGTATATACGCTCGTATACAGCGTATATACGCTGCTTGCTTTCACGAAATTTGGCAAGTTTTCGTAGGTATTGGACGAGCGTTATTACGCTGTATACGAGCGTATATACGCTGCTTCCTGCCGGTATATACGCTCTTATACAGCGTATATACGCTGCTTGATTTCACAAGATTTTGGCAAGAAAGTGTACGTATAAGCCTGAGCTATAACGCTACTGTTGAGCGTATATACGCTCATGTTGAGCGTATATACGCTCATCATTGCGTATATACGCTCAATGATTTTGTGTTTTTTTTCCAAAAACTTCGAAATATTTTGATTTCCTCCGATTTTATTCGTGATTTCCTTTGATTCGACGCACCTAGACACCTTGCTCTCCAAGCAAGGAGTTCTAGAATGTTCTAGAAGGTTCCACGTATTTCGGAGTATTTTTTCTAATTATTCATGTATTTTCTGCGTATTCTGCGTATTTAAACATTGCAAAATTCATAGAAAATCATAGAAAAATCAGAAAAAAAATTTAAAATACTGGGGATTCAGAAAAAATGTGACGAACATGATGAACATCAAAAAGCATGAGAATCGCCTTTGAAAACCTTTTGAAAACCTTTGAAAACCTTTGAAAAAACCGAAAGAAAGTATTTTGCCTTCCTTTGACCTTTGCTCAATATTTCGAGTACACCCCGCATATTTCCGACTTTTATGAATTCAAAGCATCTTTTCTGATTCGAAACAAACGCGAGACGCAGGTAGTTTCATCACGGATACTCATTTAACACATTTTCAGGTGTCTACACTTATGTTCCCTCCATACCTTTTTATAAGAGGATCTCCTAATGGAAGGCAGTGAGCATACCAAAGCTCTCTACGTTAATGTCAATTTGCAAGAATCTCCATGTGCCTATGCAATTAGTTGACAACGGCTCCGCGATCAACGTCTGTTTACAAGGACCGCTGTAGGACGTGGGGCCGCGCCCTCAGCGTATAGCGGGCGCGCGGCTATGACTACATCGAGGTGCTATGCGTGGGCTTGAGCACGGAGCCCGCACGTGAGTGCTTGGGGTAGTGTTGTCGAGTAAGGGGAGTCGCCACCGTGCTAGAAAGGTTATTCACGGACGCCCGAAACGTTGGTGCCAAAACAATGGCCCCACGTCCAATCAAGTAACCATGGTGTGTGGGACATGGTACGAATCAGATCTGTAACCCAATTCGCCCGCATGTAGCGGCCTCTACTCGGTCTCATTGTAATTCACTTAAGCACGATTTATTGGATGCACACACTTACATTTTTTTAGCACCTTAGAGGCGTACTAACCCTAGAAAATTACTAAGTGAGTAGTTTCTATTATGCACAAGAGACTACTAACTAGAAATTGTGACCATTGTATTAATCAAGTTGAAACGGTGCCTAAAAATCGGTTGTCCATAGTTAATCTGATTTAAAGTGATTCACATAATTTCCGGTCTTTGTTTAGCAAAATATATACAAATTATGCAACAATGACAACATGAAGTATATGAACTTCAAATATACATACAAACCCATCTTACCCTAAATCTGCAAACAAAACAAGGGTTAGTTTATAAAACGAAGCGAAACAAATCTTCCGCCTTGAATCGCTATACAAAGACAAAGAAAACAATGTTAGTTCATGATGAAAACGAGCGCAATGAATCCTTCGCCTTGAATCGCTATACAAGAATAAGAAATCATTAGTATTGACAAAGGATAAAAATAATGAAAACGAAATCAAAAGAATGAAAAGCAAAACAATGAAACATGGAAAACTCTATGGAAAACCTACATATTTACATGGAACGATTCAAAGTCGGTTTCTACATGTGTTGAGTTACATTAAAATCATAATAATGATTTATCAAATTAAAAAAGAAGGAGGAGAGGATATTGGTAGTAATCTCAAAATTCAACCTTGTTTTCGCTTGTCAAAACGAATCAAAGAACGCAAAAGACTCGTGTTTTATGTGTATTTTTGAAAGAGTTTTGTGAATGAGAGTTTTGTGAATGAGAGAATGCTTAGAAGTTGAAAGTTGGAAGTCGGAATCGTATTGAAAGCGTGTCAAAACTCGTGTCTTCTCGAATGAGGCAAGGCACGATTTATAGGCGCGAGGAGAACAGGGAGCGTATATACGCTGGGGATGAGCGTATATACGCTCATGGGAGCGTATATACGCTCATCCTCAGCGTATATACGCTTCTCACAAGGAGCATTCGTCTTTGCAAAGTTGTATATGCTGAGGAGCGTATATACGCTGAGGGGCAGCGTATATACGCTCAAAGGCAGCGTATATACGCTGCTCCTCAGCGTATATACGCTGCCTTTTGCGTATATATTTTTTTCCAAAAAACCTGAAATATTTGATTCGGAATAATCCTTTGCCATAGTCTCGATTTTCTAAGATTACGGATTATTCTAGACGCCTCCTTTCGCAAGAAAGTATGATTCTAGAACAATCCGCATATTTTTCTAATTATTCACGTATTTTCTGCGTATTCTGCGTATTTAAACATTGCAAATTCATAGAAAATCATAGAAAAATCAGAAAATAATTTAAAAATACTGGCGGATTCAGAAAAATGTGAGAACACGATGAAAACAAAAAGCACGAGAATCGCCAGCGTAGCTTGTTTGAAAACCTTTGAGATTATCGAGAAAACCGAAAGAAAAATATTTGCCCCGTTTTGACCTTTGACTCATGATTTCGAGTCCGACTTGACTTCACATATTTCGAGCTTCATTACGAGTTCAATTGCATTTTTTCGCGAGTTCGAATTAATTGCGACATGTGGTATASTTCATCATTGATTACTCATTTGGGGAGACATTTTTAGGTGTCTACAACCGCACAAAAGCTGGGTATCTCTCATAGTGAGATGCAACCTCACAAGCGGTCTATTCGAGCCTATGAGAATAGCAAGAGGGACAATCTCTAGGCATGATATGGCTTAACATTACTACAGGGCGAGTTGAAAGAAGGGTMTGATTCCACGTGATTGACATCAAGCCAACATTCAACTTACTATTACGACGACCATGGCTTCATCAGCTAGGAGTCGTCCCTTCTACACTCCACCAAAAGGTGAAATTCATTCTGGAAGGGGATCCCATCACCATCAATGCATCTCCTATGAGAATCGAAGCAATTGAGCAACCCATAATCCATGTCGAGCATGATGAGAATGATGAAGACTTATGGGGTTTTACCATGGCATTTTTGGAAGAAGACAAGGTCCCTTTTGACTTCCATCCACATTCTAACTTGGTGGTCAATGCACTCATACGAGATAAGGGGCACTTCCCAGGGATGACACTTGGATTGCGCAAAGCAAAAGCAACTCCCTTTCGGGAACCCATACCGAGGAATGATAGATTCGGTCTGGGATACATTCCTTCCTATGAAGAGCGTTTGGATTTCATACGCAACAAGGCCTCCAAGAAGAAGGACGAATGCAAGTTAACTCTCGGTCCATATATTCTTASTCTCGATGGATAGTTCAGTATGGAAGGGGATGAGTTTCCAAACTACGAATTCCCGGARCACTTCACAKGAATAGATGGCAACAAGTATCCTGGGTTCGAGATTTTCAGCGACTGCAACTTTGTAGACGGGGATCCTGTCCCCACAAGCAAGGCATCTACCTTAGATGGCCTCGAAGCACAATGTTTGGGACTCCTTTTTGGTCAAGAAATCACCCCTCCAACTGAACAAGAGGTTTTCATGGCCATGACCAAGGAAGCATTCGATCCCACCACTCTCATCACACCAGTCGAGGGCTTAGTTCATGGTTGGCGCAAAACCGTGAAGATAACTACTCCAGGAGGCAAGGTCAACAAGTGCACCATGGGCGAAGGACCAATGCTCGAGGATTCTGAATCTGAGATTGAGTCTAAGTCTAGTGTTGTAGAAGCTAGGATAGCTAGTCCTAGGGAATGTCCTCCTGAGTCTGTCAAKWAGCCTAGTATCCCCCTYTCCCTTGTCAATCAAGTCTCTTCGAAGACAAACTTATCTGTACTCTCTTTAGAGTTTAATAACATGCTCATTTCTACTTACTCCTCTTTTCCTTCTTATGATTGCTTTATTTCACAACTCGAAAACAAACAAAACAACAATGAGTTAATAATAAAGGCAATGGAAGAGCACGAAAAGAAAACTTCCGTTATCGAGCAAACAGAAAAGGTAGACATCTCCGACAACGACACTCCATGGGAGATACAAATTGGTCTGACATTGAGTCCGTAAGAAAAGGATGAACCGGTTGCAACACTGAAATAATTTTGAGATGTTTTTGCTTGGTTCGACGTAGACATGACAGAGATTAATCCAACCATCACACAATACAAAATTCCGCTCATAGAGGGGGCTAAGCCAGTCAAACGAAAGCTCTGTCGCATGAAACTGGATGTTGCCCTTAACATTCGGCAGGAAGTCATCAAACAACACAATGCWGGCTTCATTAAAGTCRTCAATTATCCTCAATGGATAGCAAATGTGTTTCTAGTACCTAAGAAAGATGGACGGATTCGAATGTGTAGATTTTCCTGACTTAACAAAAGCAAGTCCGAAGGATGACTTTGCTCTACTACACATAAATGTTCTTGTGGACAACACAACAAATCATGCCTTACTTTTGTTCATGGATGGGTATGCAGGGTATAATCAAGTCAAAATGGTCGAAGAAGACATGAAAAAGATGATCTTCACCACTCCGTGGGGGCTATATTACTACACTACGATGCCTTTTGGTCTCAAAAATGCAGGTGCTACATACCAATGAGCTGCCATTGCTCTACTTCATGACATGATTTAAAAAGAAGTAGAGGTCTATGTCGACAATATGATCCTTAAGTCAAAAGACCGCGAAGGACATACCCTTGCACTAACGAAGTTCTTCTAGAGACTCTGACAGTTCAACATGCGTCTTAATCCATAAAAAAGCGCATTTGGGGTCACTTCAGGCAAGCTCTTAGATTTCATCATCAGCTCTCGAGGCATCGAGATCGATCCGACAAAGAACAAACCAATCATGTCACTCAGGCCACCGCAAAATGAAACGGAGATCCGAGGGTTCTTGGGTCGACTCCAGTACATTAGCAGGTTCATATCCAAACTCACAATGG
Source organism: Bassia scoparia (assembly GCA_008642245.1). Taxonomy (NCBI): domain Eukaryota; kingdom Viridiplantae; phylum Streptophyta; class Magnoliopsida; order Caryophyllales; family Amaranthaceae; genus Bassia; species Bassia scoparia. The sequence goes on along the minus strand of SNQN01008270.1, from coordinate 23,598 downwards.
TTTGTGAACCCATCTTGAAGAAACTGAAGGAAGGTGCACCCAACAAATGGGATGATAATTGCCAACAAGCTTTCGTCACGATCAAGGAATATCTCTCCAATCCTTTTGTCTTAGCTCCTGCTCACCCTAGGCATCCATTATGGCTCTATCTTTCAACAACAAACACCGCCGTTGGAGCAATGATCGCTCAAGAAAAGGCCATCAAAGGTAGCATTGTCTCCGAATTCTTAGCAGACTCTCCAAACGAGGTCCTTCCTAAGGACATTGACTTTCAAGACGAAGAACTTATGATGACCGAGGAAGACAGTTGGTCATTATACTTTGATGGCACATCTAATCAATAGGGATGTGGAGTTGGAGTGCTTCTAATCTCACCACAAGAGGAGCATACCCAAGTTTTCGTCAAACTCGGCTTCGACGTCACTAACAATGCCGCAGAGTACGAAGCATGTATTATGGGACTACAAGCTGCCGTTGCACTTAACGTTAAGAGATTACGGGTATATGGTGATTCTTCACTCATCATAAACTAGATTTCAGGCCGATGGAAGGTACGAAGTGAAAGCCTTGCTTCGTTTCAGTCCTATCTTGAGAACATTGCATCACAGGTAGATGAAGTCGAATACACTTAACTACGACGCGAAGACAATCAATTTGCAGATGCACTAGCAAAGCTCGAATCCATTGTGAGAATCCCGAGTTCAGTGACCCTAATGCCCTTAGTAATTGAATGAAGACAAGAACCAACATAAGTCTGCACTCTAGACGAAACAAATGAGTTGCCCAACCACAATCCGAAAGAGCCATGGTACAAAGACATCAAGGACTACCTAGAAACTGGCAAATAGCCTTCTAGTGTAACCATAAAGCAACAAAGGGGTCTCAGACATCTCGCATCTCAGTACCTACTTCACGGCGGAGAACTCTACAAGCGCCACTACAATGGTCTCCACCTACTTTCCATCAGTCAAYAAGTAAGCAAAACGATCAWGGAGCACGTCCATGACGGAATTTGGGCACCCACATGAATAGCAAGCTCCGGGCCTCCAAAATCATCAAGGTTGGGTATTACTGGACCACCATGGAGAGGGATTGCATGTAATACGTCCGCATGTACGACACCTACAAACTATATTCCAATTCGCAGCATGTTCCTCCGTCTCTGCAATCCACATTTGTCTCTCTRTGGCCTTTCTCTACATGGGGAATAGACATAATAGGGAAGATTACGCCACCCGGGCAAGGAGGTCACGAATTCATACTTATGGCCATAGATTACTTCACATAGTGGGTCGAAGCAGCGTCATATGCTAAGGTTCAGGCTAAGCACGTGGAAAATTTTATAGAAAACAACATCATTTGTCGCTATGGGGTCCCTCATGAAATCATTAGTGACAACGACACCCACTTTCAAGCCAAGTGTACGGATCTGATTGCCAAATATAAGATTTAGCACCACAAATCATCACCATATAGGCCACAAGGCAATGGGGCAATTAAAGCATCTAACAAGAATCTCAAAATAATTACCTCTAAGATGACAGATAATTATTGAGATTGGCCTCAAAAGTTACACTTCGCTCTATGGGGTGATAGGACCTCTATTCGCACTTCAACAGGAGCTACTACATTCTCACTAGTCTACGGTGCCGAAGCTGTTCAACCAGTAAAACTACACGCGCGCTGCGTCTCAGCAACACAATAACACCATGCATCAGAACTACGGATGACTTGATTCCTTATGGGATACGTAGGCAGCCTCACCCTGGGGCTTGGCCACAATAGCTAGTGCCCTACATGTTTTGGGATTAGCAAGTGAACAACAGTCAAGCGACAACTGGACGAAGTTTTCTTCAACATGCTCAAAGTAAAAACAATGTATAAAAACCGATGCATGTTTGTACTTTATTACTACTTATAATTAAAATTGAGCAATTATGACACAAAAGCAAACTTCAAGTTCCAAAGTTCACTTATTACACGCAAAAGCGGCTCGCAGGCCAATCACTTTATTAACTCTTAAATAAAACAAACATTAAATTAAATAAGAGTTGTGGAAAAAAGCAATCACTACTTCCTCTCCTCTTCTTGCTCCTTAGCGTCRTCCTTCTTTGCACCTGAACTCTCACCTTTAGGCTTTCTCACCCATTTATGTCTCTTAGGGCTATCTTCCACAACAACCTTCGCTTTTCCTTTAGCATCCCCTCCAAGCATCTCTTTAGGCACAAGTCTTCTTTCAGCAACGTTTGAGTCAATCCTCAAAAGAGGAAGTTTGTCCTTAGAAGAAACAACTCTAGACTTAGCAACAGGGGTCTCAATAGAGTCACAGTTCAGTCTCKTACTCCTGTTATGGTCCTTCTCCTCCGCATGTCTTGCCTCAGCACGGCCCATCACATCAATGGCATTCCTYCAGACACGGTAGTGAGTAGAAATCTTGTGGTCAMCTCGAGCAAGTGGGGTCACCTCAAGTGTAGAATTGGATTCCTAGTACTTCTACCACTCTATTGCACTGCTCGAATGCAAGAGCTTGTCCTTAGGACGAATTGTGTCAATAGTAGGAATAAGTTGAACTTTCCCGAATTGCCTCAYTACCCTTGAAGGGAAATAAAAGGTCAACGCAGTCAAACTAGCATCGCGCACATATGAAGACAAGCGAGTATACGCCATACTCCTAATACCCCACCAAGGGATATTCCACCGCACGAGGATAAGAATCCACTTWTGCTGAGATTTGTTGACATGGACCCTCTTACGGGAAAAGAATCCCTTAGCAGAGTATTTGACAGGATTCTATGGCACCTTAACTATGCTCAAACGTTTCATCAGCTAAATCTGTCATGAAACATCAGCATGKGCAATATTTAGTCATCACATCAATAAACAAGTAGTAATATTTGTATAAATGCAATATCTTGCAAATATTCAGACAAAAATATTGTACCTGCGACAAAATAGGGCATCCAGACAAGGGTGCATGTGCATTCTTTTCAAGACGGTCAAGCATCATGAATAACTCCCCCGTGCAAACCGGCATAGGATTATGGGTAGCCTCGCATTGCTCTACAATAGAAATAATGCTAGCATGACCAACATTCGAATTGCTGTGGACAAATAAGAAACGCACAAACAAGCAGATCATGATTACACGTCAACAGCAAATTCTACGGCAAGAAGCATCGCTAGCAATATAGTCAACGAAAGCAAGCAAGTCGATTTCCTGACCATGCACTAGCATCGTAAAATAGTTGGACTATGTCTAAAGTATCGCTCATATTCGTTAACAAAGCGATCAACAGTCTTAGGGATACAAGGGAGACTTACAACAGGCTAGGCAATAATAGCACCAAGTTCTGTAGGGAAAGGAACAATTTCCTTGTCCCGAAGACGAAAGTAGTGCGTCAATGGGTCCCACAGGCTTATAGCAGCATAAAGGAGGTTTGAAGCGAGACTYATATACCTTAAAGTCAAGAGAACATCACAATTCATCCTTGCAAGGTCCTCCCTTTCACGAGCATCCAAGTTTTGAAGCACATCATTCAAAGCATTAGCAAAGTCTCTCTCTATTTGATTATTGCAAATTCTTCGATGTAATGAATTAAATGAACTCTAAAGCAATGTAAGAGAGATTTTTAAGCACTAAGGAGGCTGTAATAAATGAATTAGAGCATGCATAAACCCCTATTTATAAGTAATTAGGCCGAACAAACTTGCCAAAAATCGAATTTCGTGCAAAAATGGCTCAATTATGGGCGTAATTACACAGGGTTCGTCCCAAGGTTTTCAAATAGCACTCTGTTAATCAACACCATTACACTAATGGCTGAAGAAGGCACCAAGGCGAACTTGACCTCGRCTGACTCCAACGAGGCTTGGGCCAGGTTAATGACCAATGTTGATCAACTCGAGAAGGCAAATACTGAAGCCCTGAACATCCCTATGGAGGCCCTACATAGCATGCTCAAGCGCTATGCCTTCATGGAAATTCAGGCGACAACAAAGCAAGGACTACTTGTCTTGAATAAGGCCGATAGTTTAGCTCCAATTCTGAAGGAGATGCTGGACCTCTTCAAGCAAATGAATGCAAAGCTGGATGTGTAATGCGAACAAATGGAACAGATTCACAATTTCTACATTAAAACCCTTCTCCCGAAAGTGCAATCCTTAGAAGGTAAGGTAAGGGAAATCGACGCTACGATACCTAGTGTGAAGGCCAGGATCAAAGGACCATTAAAACAACTGAAGAGACATGAGCTTATCCCACCAAGTGTTACCTACACCCACATATTTGGTCACCTGACCAGGACTAGGCTGCTCGAGCCCATTGGCCCAACTTTCGATCAATCTATCAGAAAAAAGGGCCAAATGGTGGGATACTGACAAATATTGCCAATATCACATAKGCAACAACCATTCAACTAAGGAATCCTACAATATTTCCAGAGGCAAGGGGTGCCAGTATCCATACATTTTCGAAGAAAAAGCAACTCGGAAACGGCAAGCCATGAATACAACTCCGAGAGGCAAGGTCATCAASTGCAGCATGGGCGAAGGACCAATGTTTGAGGATTCTGAATCAGAGACTGAGTCTGAGTCTAGGGTCGTAGAAGCTAGGATAGCTAGTCCTTAGGAGTGTCCTSCTAAGTCTCTCAAGGAGCCTAGTATCCCTTTTTCCCTTATGAATCAAGTCTCTTTGGAGACAAACTTATTTGTACTCTCTTYAAAGTTTAATAACACACTCCTTTCTGCTTACTCTTCTTTTCCTTCTTATGATTGCTTTAATTCACAACTCGCAAACAAAAAAATAAATAATGAGTTATTAAAGGAAATGGGAGAGCACGAAAAGAAAACTTCTGTCATCGAGCAAACAGAAAAGGTAGACATCTCCGACAACGACACGCCGCGGGAGATACAGGTTGGTTTGACACTAAGTCCGCAAGAAAGAGATGAACTGGTTGCAACACTGAAAGAATTATGGGATGTTTTTGCTTGGTCCTACGAAGACATGCTAGGGATTGATCTAGACTTGCACAACACAAAATTCTGCTCATAAAGGCGGCTAAGCCAGTCAAACAAAAGCTCCGTCGCATGAAACCGGATGTTGCCCTTAACATTCGGCAGGATGTTATCAAACAACAAAAACGTAGGCTTCATTAAGGTCGTCAATTACCCTCAATGGATAGCAAATGTTGTCCTAGTACCTAAGAAAGACGGGCGTGTTCGAATGTGTGTGGATTTTTGTGACTTAAACAAGGCAAATCCGAAGGACGACTTCCCACTATTACACATAGACGTTCTTGTAGACAACACAACATATCATGCCTTGCCCTCATTCATGTATGGGTATCCGGGGTACAACCAAGTCAAAATGGCCGAAGAAGACATGGAAAAGAGAACCTTCACCACTCTGTGGGGGTTATATTGCTACACTGTGATGCCTTTTGGTCTCAAAAATGCAAGAACCACATACCAACGAGCTGCCACTGCTCTACTTCATGACATGATACACATAGAAGTAGAGGTCTATGTCGACGATATAATCATCAAGTCAAAGGACCGAGAAGGACATACCCTTGTGCTAAGGAAGTTCTTCCAAAGACTCTGATAATTCAACATGCGTCTCAACGCACAAAAGTGTGCATTCGGAGTCACTTCAGGCAAGATCCTAAGTTTTATCATTAGCTCTGGAGGTATCGAGATCGATCCAACAAAGATAAAAGCAATCATGTCATGTAGGCCACCACAAAATGAAAAGGAAATATGAGGGTTCTTGGGTCGGCTCCAGTACATCAGCAGGTTCATATCCAAGCTCACGATGGTCCCTAAACCCATTGTCAAGAAACTGAAGAAAGGTGCACTCAAGAAATGGGATGATAGTTGCCAACAAGCCTTCGACAGGATCAAGGAATACCTCGCCAATCCTCCTGTGTTAGATCCCACTCGCCCTGGGTATCCGTTACAGCTCTATCTTACAGTAACAAGCACCGCCGCTGGAGCAATGCTCGCTCAAGAAATCAACGATAAGGAAAATGCTAACTACAACCTCAGCAAGAAATTCCTTATATACGAGGAACGATTACTTGCTCACACATACCGTATACATTGTATGCAAAGGGGATCCTCTGAAATAGCTCTTTGAAAAGCCAACAGTCAACGGACGCATGTTTAGATGGATGGTTATGCTTGCCGAATTTGACCTTAAGTTCGTACCTCAAAAAGCCATCAAAGGTAGTATTGTCTCCTAATTCTTAGTAGACTCTCAAGACGAAGTCCTTCTTGAAGACTTTGACTTTCCATACGAGGAACTCATGATGACCGAGGAAGATAGTTGATCATTATACTTCCATGGTGCATYTAATCAAAAGGGATGTGGAGTTGGATTGCTTCTAGTCTCACCACAAGAAGAGCACACCCTAATTTCCGTCAAGCTCAACTTCGACGTCACTAACAATGCCGCAGAGTACAAAGCATGTATTCTGGGATTACAGGCYGCCGTTGCACTTAACGTTAAGAGATTTCGGGTATATTGTGATTCCTCACTCATCATAAACCAGAATTCAGGCCGATGGAAGGTACGAAGTGAAAGCCTTGCTCCGTATCAATCCTATCTTGAGAACATTGCATCCCAGATAGACGATTTCGAATACACCTACCTACAACGCGAAGACAAATATTTTGTGGACGCACTAGCAAAGCTTAAATCCATGGTGTGAATTCCGAGTTTAGTGACACAAATACCCTTAGCTATTGAACGAAGACAAGAAMCAACATATGTCTGCACTTTAGACGAAACAAATGAGGTGCCCAACCTCGATCCGGAAGAGCCATGGTACAAAGACATCAAAGACTACCTAGAAACTAGTGAATACTCTTCTAATGCAACACAAAGCAACAAAGAGCTCTGAGGCGTCTCGCATGTCAATACCTACTTCAAGGCGGGGAACTCTACAAGCGCCACTACAATAGTCTTCACCAACTTTGCATCACTCAACAAGCAGGCAAAACAATTATTGAGCATGTTCATGAAATGATTTATGGCACCCACATGAATAGCTGGCTCTTGGACTCTAAGACTATCAAGTTGGGGTACTACTGGACCACCAAAGAAAGGGATTGCATCCAACATGTCCGTACATGTGACACATGCCAAAAAATACTCCAATGCGTAGCATGTTCCTCCATCTCTCCTATGCACATTTGTCTCTCCGTGGCCTTTTCTACATGGGGAATAGACATAATAGGGAAGATTATGCCGCTCGGGCAAGGAGCTCATGAATTCATACTTGTAGCCATAGATTACTTCACAAAGTAGGTCGAAGCAGCATCATATGCAAAGCTCCAGTCTAAGAACGTGCACAAATTCAAAGAAAACAACATCATTTGTCAGTATGGAGTCCCTCACAAAATCATTAGTAACAACGGCACCCACTTTCAAGCAGAATGTGCAGATCTAATTGCTAAATATAAGATTCAGCACCACAAGTCATCACCATACAGGCCACAAGCCAATGTGGCAGTTGAAACAGCTAACAAAAATCTCAAAACAAATATCTTTAAGATGATGGAGAATTATCGAGATTAGCCGCAAAAGCTACACTTCGCTCTATGAGGTTACAAGACCTCAATCCGCACTTCAACGGGAGCTACTCCTTTCTCATTGGTCTATGGTGCCGAAGTTGTTCAACTAATAGAACTAGAGATCCCGTCTCTACGCATTGTCTTAGGAAGAAAGCTCCCAGAAGTGGATGGGGTAAGGGAAAGATTCGACGAGTTAGCTTTGCTCGACGAAAAACGGCTAGCAGCTTTGCATCATGTGCATGCATACCAAAAGAGGGTCGAACGGTACTTCAATTGGCGAGTCAAGTCACAAAGCACTTTGCAAAATAGTCCTAGATCCTCGGGCCAAGTTTCTTCCTAATTGGGCAGGTCCTTACATTGTCAAAAAGATCTTAGCAAAAGGGGCAGTTCCACTAATGGACACGAATGGTGATAATTTCTACAGCCTTACCAACTTAGACCAGCTCAAGAAGTACTACATCTAAGGCATACACGCGCACCGCGTCTCAGCAACACAATAACACCATGCATCAAAACTACGAATGACCTGATTCCTTGTGGGATACGTAGGCAGCCTCGCCTTGGGGCTCGGCCACAATAACAATTACCCTGCGTGTTTAGGGAATTAGCAAGTGAAATATAATCAAGCGGCAATTGGACAAAGTTTCTTCAACATGCTTAAAGTAAACACAATGTATAGAAAGTAGTGCAAGTTTGTAATTTATTATACTTGTAATTAAATTGAGCAGCTACAATACAAAAGGAAACTTCAAGCTCTAAAGTTCACTTATTACATGCAAAGGGGACTCGCAGGCCAATCGCTTGATTAACTCATCAATAAACAAACATTAAATTAAACAAGAGTTGTGGAAAAAAGCAATCACTCCTTCCTCTCCTCTTCTTGTTCCTTGGCATCATCCGAGCTCTAATCTTTAGCCTTCTTCACCCATTTGCGTCTCTTGAATCTATCCTCCACAGCAGCCTTCCCTTTTCCTTTAGCATCACTTCCAAGCACCTCTTTAGGCCCAAGTCTTCTTTTAGCAACATCTTAGTTCATCCTCAAAGGACGAAGTCTTTCAAGCCTACTCAAAAYTGGCACCTTCTTAGGACCAAATCTGTCCTTAGCAGAAACGGCTCTAGATTTAGCAGCAGGGGTCTCAATAGAGTCACAGCCTAGTCTCTTACTCTTGGCATGGTCCTTCTGCTCTGTACGTTTTGCCTTTGCACGGCTSATCACATCAGTGCCATTCATCAAGACACGGTAGTGAGCACAAATCTTGTTGTCACCTCGAGCAAGTGAGGTCACCTCAAGTGTATAATGGGATTCCCAGTATTTCTCCCACTCTATTGSATTGCCCGAATCCAAGCACTTATCTTCAGGACGAACTGTGTCAACAGCGGGAATAAACTGAACTTTCCCAAATTACCTCGTCACCCTTGAAGCGAAATCAATGGTCAACGCGGTCAAGCTAGCCACACGCACATATGGAGACAAGCGAGTATGCACCATACTCCTCATACCCTACCAAGGKACAGTCCACCGCACGAGAATGCCACTGTCTAGAAGGATAAGAATCYATTCATGCWGAGATTTGTTGACATGGACCCTCTTTCTAACGCTTCTCTTTATTTGGTCACCCTACCACAAAGTTGGGCTTACCCAAACGAGGAGAGAGAAAGTTTTTGGGCAACTTAAAAGCTCTATACAATAGGTGCTCTTATCACTGGTCTTCGTATTTCTTTTGGAAAAGAACCCCTTAATAGAGTATTTGATGGGATTCTTGGGCGCCTCAACTAGGCTCAAACACTCCATCAGCCAAATCTGTCAAAAAAATAGCAGTATATGTTCGATATTTAGTCATCACATCAATAAACAACCAATAATATTTGTATAAATGCACTATTTTGCAAATATTCAAAAAAAAAATTGTACCTGCAGCAAAATAGGGCATCCAAACAAAGACGCATGTGCATCCTTTTTAAGACGGTCAAGCATCATGAATAACTCCCCCGTGCATAACGGCATAGGAGTACGGCTAGCCTCGCATTGCTCAACAATAGAAATTATGCTAGCATGACCAACATTCGGCTTGCCATGAACAAATAAGAAGCGCACAAACAAGTAGATAGATCATAATTGCATGTCTATGGTAAACTCTATGGCAAGAGGCATCACTAGCAATGTAATCAACTAAGGCAAGCAAGTCAATTTCTCGACCATGCACTATGCGTCGTGAAATAGTTGGGCTAACGCTCAGGTATTGCTCATATTTGTCAACAAAGTAATCAGTGGTATTAGGGATTCAAGGGAGACTTACAACAGGCCAAGCAATAATAGCACCAAGCTCTTCAGGCAAAGGAACAATTTCCTTGTCCCGAAGACGAAAGCAATGCATCAATGGGCCCCACAGGCTTATATCTGCATAAAGAAGGCTTGTATCGAGGCTTACATACCTTAAAGTCAAGAGAACATCACAATTTAATCTTGCAAGGTACTCCCTTTCACGAGCATCCAAGTTTCGAAGCACATCATTCAAAGCATTAGCAAAATCTCACTCCATTGGATTTATTGCAAAATCTTCGATGTAACGAAGTATGGAGTAATGTAGGGGAGATTTTTAAAACACTAAGGAGGCTGTAATAATGAATTAGAGTGAGCATAAACCAAAATTTATAAGCAATTGGGCCGAATAAACTTGCCTAAAATCGAAAATCGAGAAAAATCAGGYAGTTTTGGCCTATTTTGGCCAACTTTGGTACGCAGTTCTTGGTCCAACCTAGGTCCTTCCCTGCATTTTCAAGGAGGAGTGAGCTGACGTCCACCTCAACAACGCAACGCAACATACATAACAACGCAAGATGATCAACGTCATTTTAGAAGATTAAATACATGCATTGCATATAGTTAGCAAGTTTGCTTTTGCAAGTCGTAATCAAGCTCGGCATTACAAAATAAGCTGTGTCTAGAGTCGTACACAAGTCTAGTCAGATTTACACAAACACTCGAGTCTAAGCTAGAGTCGAGTAAAGTCAAGCAAAAGTCAACAAATAAGTCTAAATAGGTCTAAGGTAAGTCCTAAAATCAACCAATGCAAAGCTAGGGTCACCTCCCTTCCCTACAGGTGACAGGTAGATCTACTGCTCGACACACGAAAGCCGAGTGAAGCTAGCACTTGCAAAGCAGACTCGTCTAGCAACTCATTCGGGAAAGAAACTACAGAAGGGGTCCCTGGTACTATGAACTGAGTCGAAGGTCTGGGCGGAGAACGAGAAGTTGAAGCGCCGCTCGTAAACCTTACGCCCGACGAGGTGGAAGTCTTGCCTCGGTTGGAGACTGGTCTCATCTGGACATTGCCATCGACGTCAGCATCCTCATCGTCGCCCTGACGAACCTGCAAAAGGATTTTCATGTCAAAAATGGGTTATTGACCCTGCAAAGAATCGAAATTACAAGATTTGGTACATTTACCGATTCTCTCAGCTGACAATAGGAGTGTCTCCAAGCATCTATCACTCCTAGCAGCCTCACGACGCTTGCCCGAGGCATCTACTTCACAAGTCAAGTAAGTCAACACATGAATGAGTATTGGCATGAAAGGACAAAATCAAGTAAATAAAGCGTCCCCTACCTGACCAGCTCCAGAGGGCATCGAGTTCTAAGCGTCACTAATACAAAAAAGGACAAAGAGACCTGTTAAAAAACACCAAAGAGACCGCAAAACAACMACTGTATATATGGCCGAGCTCTTAGGTGTAAGATACCAGTTATTTTTTGCGGTCTCTTAGACCAATTTAAAAGATCGGTGCACATGTGAAACCGATTTCTTTGGTAAAAAAAGATAAGAGACCGTTTTTGACAAGAAACCAGTATCTTATATAGTAAAATAAGATTTTTTATGTCAAACCAAAGAGACCGGTTTTGATGCATAACCGGTCTCTTTGGTTATTATATTTATAAAAAAAAAATGGTGGGCCACGCCCACCCACATCGCACTGAACCACTCCAGAACTCCCTTAATATTTCCATTGATATTCTTATAATTAACATTAAAAAAAATTCACAAATTTTATACTTCGTTCAAAAATTACGATTTCGAACAAAACTATATTTTGTAACATCAAATAAGAAAAGCTACTCGTACACACTTACTAGAAAAACTTCAAACAAGAAAATATATACTTGTATATATTTTCCGACAACATACAATTTTTTTTGCTCAAGCATAAACAAGTCTTCTTGCTCTTTAGGAGAAGTTCTTCAGCCATAAACAAACAACGTTTGCTTTCCTACATCACTCTCACTTTTTTCCTACACACAAAAAAAGAAAAATTAATCAAATCATTATAAAAAACGAAAAAATAAAAGAGATCCAACAAGTGTAATGAAAGAACATTCACTCATCAATTTAAATTAAATAAAAACAAAAACTAAGAAGCGCAAGCACAATAACAAAATTAATAAAAGCATAATATTGCAAATTCCAAATCAATAAAAGCTATTAAATCCTCCCAAACATTGCAAATTCCCAAAATCAATCATCAGGAAAAATTTAAATTTGAACAAAAAAGTAACACAAAAAATGCATATAACAAAAAAAAATATGAAGACAAATTAAACAATAAATAATATTATATAATTAATATAATAATAATATATATTAATAATAATAATAATAAATATAATATAAAATATAAAATATAATAATTAATAATATATATAAATAATAATAATAATAATAATAATGAATAAATAATGATTGATGATGATGATGATGATGATGTGATGATGGATGATGATGATAGTATATGATGATGATGAATGATGATGATGATGATGATGATGATGATGATGCGATGTCGATGATTGATTGATGATGATGATGATGATGATGAATGATGTGATGATGATGATGATGATGATGATGATATGATGGATGATGATGATGATGATGATGATGTGATGATGATGATAGATGATTGATGATGATGTGTGATGGATGATGATGATGATGATGTGATGATGATGATGATGTGATGATGATGATGATGATGATGATGATGATGTGATGTTGATGATGATGATAGCATATGATGATAAGTGTTATAATTAATATAATAATAATAATAATAATAATAATAATAATAATAATAATAATAATAATAATAATAATAATAATAATAATAATAATAATAAGGCAAGGGAAAATATCAATGGGAAAAAAAACAATGCAAAACATAATGAAAGTACCAGAAATATCGCAACCCAAATGGAGAAAATGAAAAAAAATCATAGATCTTAAACAAAAATGAAATCAAAATGGAAAACACAATAGAATATCAAAAATTAATTAATAAATATCGAAAAAAGAAAAAAAAA
>SNQN01008269.1:0-21708 GCA_008642245.1 Bassia scoparia | reverse complement strand
CGGTTCTAGACTGGTGTACAGTCCTACTTACTACCAATAGAAAATATATAATGTATATAGTAATACACATTGTTAACTTTTTATTGTACTTATACGTAGTGTAAAACAATCAGGTTGGAAATTGTTTGATGATAATATTGGATTATTGTGTTTAATTCATAATAATAATTATTTTGAGTACCATTTCAAATTAATAATAATTTTCCTGATATTTGAAATTGTATTTAATATGGGTAAGAYCGAGGGCTAAGAGAGTAATTTCATGTAGTCACCAYCACATCCCCTTCTCTTATATAATAAAGATATAAATATTAGAATTGTAACAAAATTATTGAAATAATCTACTTCGTAATTTGATTGGTTTTAGATCGACAATTAAGTTTAATCTCACGTGATTATAATATGGAATATATACAATTTGCTAAAATAACCATCCTAAAAAATAATGAGGAAGGATTAGTAATAAGGTTAGTAGCRTAATCTCATTTGATTATGAAATATTCGATTTACCAAAATAACCTTAATAAAACAAAGATTCAAGAAGAGTTAGTAAGGGTAGGGAAGTAAATTTAGGTGGACACCGTCGCCGCCGCCGTCTCCTCCCTTCCCTTATATAATAGAGATAATAATAAGAGTTAATATATTAACTTTAAGGGTCACTACAGTTTGATTCACAATAAATTTATTGTGCACTAAATGACTTAAGATTTTGCCAAAAGCAATAATGAGGCTAATTTTAGACAAAGCCTAGTAATAAAATTAAATATAATAATAACTTTTACATCATCTCATTAAAACTGTCAATAAAACATGGGATTTTTCACCATATACCCCTGAGTTTTAGCCTAATAACCCATATACCCYCGTGTTTTTAGAAACAGCTCATATACCCCCTACTTAAGAGAAAATAGCTCAAATAYCCTTACTATGGATGGAAAAGCTAACGACGTTAGTTTTTAACATAATTAACCCCTAATTCAACTAAATACACAACAATTCATTCTCTCTCCTAAATAATAAAGATCCATGTTCATCCTTCCTCCCTCCATTCTTCCCAGCTCAGCTATCCAMAACCACTTGCAGGCAGCAGACACCTCGTAACAACCCGGACSAACTTGTAGCCTACCACAGCCATCCAGAATCCAGCCAATGACCTGCAGCAACCACACACCACACGACGACCTGTAGCACCTCCACTTATATCTCTTCCTTCTTCCTAATTCTTCTCCAATCCCAAATTTCATATTCAAGCAAAAAAATCTCAAAATCAAAATTCCCAAAAAGTGATACAAAAAAAACCCCAAAAAATCCATCAAATTTTCCAAATTGTTCATGCAAATGTTAGTGGTTGTTGTGGGTGATGAGATCCCCGAAAATTAAGGGAAAAAACCCCAGAATCCAACCCGCGACCACACTCCCTTCGCCACCCCTGAGTTGATTTTCTTTCTTCAGGTTGGCTGCAAGGTGTTGTTTTTGTCAAAATGATTTATTTAGTTGATAAGGAAAAGCAATTTGATTAAGAATGGAGTTTGATTGATATATGAAGAAATTGAAGAAAGTGCCAATTGCAATTTTGTTAAGGAAGTATGGTTCAGAATTTTGTACTTTGTTTCTACTTCGTTGATTAGGATGTATGTTAAGGAATGGTTCAAAGTTTTGTACTTTGTTTTTACAAATCAAAGTTTGATTCCAAAATTGCAGGGTTTTTTCCTCTTAAATAAAATGGATCTCGTTTTTCTGCTTTGAAATGAAAGAGTTTGACACCTTGTTGATGATTTAATTTGGGATTTAATTTGTCTGCGAGATGGTTGTGATGGGTTACGGGTTAGTTCGGGTGACTGCGTGTGGTTATGGATGGCTGAGTTGRGAAGAAGGGAGGGAGGAGGGATGAACATGGAGATTTATTATTTAGGAGAGAGAATGAATTGTTGTGTAATTAGTTGAATTAGGGGTTACTTATGTTAAAATCTAACACTGTTAGCTTTTCCATCCATAGTAAAGGTATTTGAGCTATTTTCTCTAAGGTGGGTAACAGCGTTGTTCTAAAACAGGGGGTATAGTGGGTTATAAGCTAGAAACTCAGGGTATATGGGGGAAAGAATCCCATAGAAACATGTGTATGTTCATTTCGACAGTGTGGGAACGATTGAAAAGGAATACTTGTGCTTTGAGGTTTGAAAGAATATTGCATGTGGAATAGCATGCATTACAGAGGTAGCAATGACCCATTACTTATTATTAGTCGATAGATAAGGTAGGACTGTGATTAGCTAGAATATATCAATGAACAGAAAAGGGGGACCCTAGCCGGCACTGTTGATTCGAAGCGCGGGGGTTAGAAAGATTTTTAATATTGGGCCATATCTAAAGTTATAGAGGTGATTGATATGTAAGGTGCAGAGGAAACATATGACTATTGTGAAGAGAAAGCCGAACAAAACCAAAAGAAGATTCCAATTTAAA
Source organism: Bassia scoparia (assembly GCA_008642245.1). Lineage (NCBI taxonomy): Eukaryota > Viridiplantae > Streptophyta > Magnoliopsida > Caryophyllales > Amaranthaceae > Bassia > Bassia scoparia. Next base: position 19,245 of record SNQN01008269.1, on the reverse strand, counting down.
ATTATGAAATTGTAAAATTTCACGTTTTGAGTTGGAGATGGATCCATGTTCACATGTCCTAAGTCGATAGTAGTTGTGATTCACTTGATCACAAGAAGAAAAAACTCTCGAGGGCTGAGGATGAAATTTCGACCGGGAATAGAGGATCCAGTCGGGTAATTAGCGACAACGATTAACCTAGACCAACATCCGGGGCAGACTGGCGAACTTGGACCGCCACCACGGGTATGTGCGCGTTGTGCATTGAAGTATTATCGGAAGTGTAGAGGCGTGGTGCGTGTCAAATTCATAGACAAAACACGACCCGTCGGGATACATTGTAATTTAAATTTGACCGACGCAGTTGGACGTAAAACGAGAAAGGAAAATTTCTGACGCTCATATTCATTAACTCTTCTTTGAAAAACAATTTAGCTGATATGAGTTAGAGTTGCTGATGGAGATTTTAAACTTTTAATTCAATGATTTGGACTGTCGTTGTTATACTATACATGGATGTATTGTAACATTAGCTGTTTGAATAAGGGATTAGTATTTTAGAGTGTAAAATGACAAAATTACCGCTTATTAAAGTATAATTATGCTAGTGACCCATAACTAAAACTAATTCAACATTTATCAAACTTATAGCACTACGTCCGAAGGTCCAACTACACGTATTCTATCCACTTTTCTACCCCGTCTAGCAATTCTCTCTCCACTCAACCATATCATTCCACCATTAAAGGAAATCCACGATTGTATTGTTAATGTTCCATTTGTTAAAAAACAGTAAGAATTTTTAATCTGTAATGGCAACAAGAAAATCAGTTCAACAATTAAGTTAAAGTAGATACATTGCATTATAGTTTGATAAGCTTCAATGATACATAAACTAAGTTTACCAGGGGGAAGAGAGTGTTCAAGCTCAATTAAAGTGTAGATTCGAGGATTTTTGCTATGTGTTTGTAAGTTATTTAATGTTGTTATGTGTCTTGGTTGGGATCACGGAATATTCTTGGGTGATGCGATGGTGACGTTGGTGGGATGGAATTGTGTTGTCGCCTCGAGGTGGAGTGAGATCAGCGGTGGTCGACGGTGACGCTGTAGGCGTAGTGAGTGGTGCTGATTGTGAGTAAGTCATGGACACGACAATGTAACATGATGGTGGAAGCAATGGGTAAATACCCCATTATATTGAATTGATACTTGATAATTAGAAATGGGTGAAATTGTCCAAAAGAAAAACTTGGTGGAACTCTGTGCAAAACGCTGGCTTTTTCACAACTCTCTGCAAAACTCTATTTTACCAAAACACTACCTTTAGAGTTTACTAAACAACTACAATAACTCTTCTGCAAAACTCTATTTTTACCAAAACTCTCTGCAATACCATTTTACCAAACACTCTTAGAGTTTTGACTCATATTAAACTCTTAATGGGTAAAACCTCTTTTTTCTATAACTCTTTACAAACAGGGCTCTGTCTCCCTTTTTATTCATCTCTTATATTCTTTCCTCTTCCCATTTCACCTCATTCCATTCCCTCTCCTCCTCTTCTCTTTCAATATTCTCTTGCTTCGTCTTCTCTCTTCATCTTCTTGCTTCCTTCCTTGTTATAATTTTTGTCAAAATCGTAACACTCTCATCCTCTCTTTCTCGACTTCGCCCGCTGCCGCCATTGTCTCTCCACTCCAGCGCATCTCCATTGCCGCCACGCCACCTCCACTCAGGCAAGTTTTTCATTTKTTTCCTTATTCATGTTTTATKTTTTTTCCCGATTTGATTTTTTTGGTTTTCTTATTGATTTTTTCTCTAGATCTATAATATTTCAAAAAAAAATTAAGTTTTTTGTTTTCATTTTTTGATTTTTTTAAATTCGTTTTTTAAGTTTCTTTTTTATTTTGTTTTTTCGTTTATTCGTTTTTTGATTTCATTTTTTATTTAATTAATTTTTCAATATTTTGAATTTTTCTAGTGTTGTGACTTTTTTTTTAAAAAAAATAGTGTTTTTCGATTTCAAGAAATTTTCTGGTTTATTATTTGGTTTTTTAGTGTTTTTTTTCATAAACAAGAGAGAAATATTATTAAGTGCAAAAACAAATGCTCATGATCCTCTGAGGAGGACAAGAAAAGAACAAATGCTCACGATCCTCCGAGGCACTACAGAATAAGAAAGAAGTAGTAAGAGACACACCAAAACTGTGCAAACGAGACCGGATAGGCAAACGTTGCTAAATAACCAACCAAGAACAGAATCTATGATTGGGAATAGACAAACAATTCCAGACAAAGATGTCCCAAGCAACATGAGGTTTGTGAGTGACAAGGCCATCATACACTGTAGAAACGGAGCAACGGGCCATCCTACAAATGAGGCTTTTCAAACCATTGTGCAACAAAAGATCCTTCACCTGACAATTTTATTTTCTTCCAATACCAACTACAATCATTAGGAGCCTGATAGCTCCACCAATCCTATTGCTTAATGTAAACTGCATGAATTCATTTAACCTACAAGTTATCCTTTTTTAAGAGCAATTGCCCACATATGACGACCCAAGTTAGCAGAATTCCAAGCATGAACATTCTTAATATCCAACCCGCCTTCTTGCTTAGGGCAGCAAGAATCATCCCATTTAACTTTACCAGGCTTACAATGATAGCCAGAACCACTCCACTAAAAAGCACTGCAAATTTGCTCAATGTGCAACAGAAAAGCATGAAGAAGCACGAAAACCAGAGCCCAGTCTAAGTGGATACTCAYCAAGACAGAATTAATCAATTGAGACCTAGCCATAAAAGAAAGATGCCGAGAACTCCATACATGAATTCTAGCCAACAACTTGTCAGTAAGCACCTCACAGTTTTTCACTGGCAAGCGCTTGGAACAAATCGAAACCCCAAGATATCTAAAAGGCATACACCTTCTCTGGAAACCTGTCAAATCAACCAAGCCTTGGACATCCTCCTCATTCATGACACAACAAAAAATCTCAGACTTGCACATGTTAGCACATAATCCTGAAGCCTGAGAGAAGGTATGGAAACCCTCTAAAAGACAATGAACCGATTGAACATCACCTTTGCAACACATAATTAAATTATTGGCAAAACACATGTGGGTCAGCTTAGTCAACCTGCATCTAGGATGGGACTAAAACTATCCATTTCCCACCATTTGAAACAAACATCTATACATTTATTCCATACAAAGAACAAAGAGCAATGGGCAAAGTGGGTCACCCTACCTCAAACCCCGTTGAGAGGAGARCAAGTGATGTGGTTGCATGAGATAGTTTATCAACAAACTATCGGCAAACACTAGTGAGGTTCTAATTATTTTATTGTGGAAGATTTCATTGAATAACTAATAAAAACTGTTGGATAAAAACCTTGATAGCCTCAACTACAAGGGGTTTCACTCGGCCTCAACCTTATGAGAAGTGGATGCACCACAAGAGCAATGCTCTCATGATAGCTCAAACACAAAACTTAATTTATAACTGATTCATACCCCTATTTAATAGTACAAAAAAATCTGAAAATAAACTACCCTAGAAGGATATTAACATATATCAATAACACTAAAATATATTATGAATAATAATATATCAACAATAAAAATCTAACTACATCGAACAACTAGAATTATCACTAACAAAAAAATATTAACTAATATTAAATAAATCTAACTATCCTAACAAGCTCCTTAATCTATTCAATACAACCGGCGTACTTTTGGACTGAACGTATTCATTCCGCGGATTAACTAGCGACCAACAGAATAAAAATAAATAATTACATAATAACATTAACTGATTGCTTATTGAATAACCGCATCAAGAAGCCATGAGGAAGAACCATTAATAAAGAGAAACTAGAGAGTAGAGATGCAAGTGAGAACTCACAGATCTAAACTGAGCAGGAAAATGCAGATTAGGTGAGATTTCTTCAACAAACGACATTCATCGCAATGTTAAGCTTTTCTTGAGATCCAGCTTATCAACCATAGGTTTAATTTTTTTCGGACATATGTCGACCAATCCGAAAAGCATGAATTCGTGCAAAGTACTACATGGAAAAAGCGTGCCTTGAATATGCAGATCAAATAGGCCATATATCGCAACCTTACCAAGTAGCACTGGGATGCACCTATAGACAGTTCAACAAGAGATTAGGCTGAATCTGAAATACTTGGGACAACAACTTAGATCAAGGAGAAAGAGTGTGTTGAGTTCCTTCTAAAAGCCTTGCTAGAGGGAAAAATCATAATGGTTGGGTACAAGATTACACACAATGTTCCAGTATCTTTGAAAAATGAGCCTCTTATCCATTCGGGACCGTGGAGCCTTTGTCGCCATCCATAGAAAATCTTCTAACTTTCCTCAAAAGTAACAGGGGCACTTTACATCGATCAAGTTGTTTGAGTTGAAGTCACGTACGTCTCGTCATAAACAGTATGCTATGACGAGGCAACGACAACGTAATACGAGAATGGAGTGACAAATCCATTGACGAATGACATGCTAGTATGAATATAGTTGGTTTGGGAACCACTGGTTTGGGAATCTTGTTTCCTTAGCAAGTAATTTTTAGTGGGAATACTTGAAAAACTATTATTTGTACAAGGGATAGGCTTGATACATGAAAAGCCTCATATCACGTACATCGAAGCAGTACGAGCGTTTCCATGCTGTTATGCTGGAAACAGTCATGTACTTTTTATTGCATGTAACCTTGTTATAATTGTGCAGTAATTAGATTGATTCAAGAACTTGAATGTGGAAGCTTCGAAACATCGAAGAATGAAGTGTTTTGCTCAATATGAAGTAGTTGAAGGAAGATTCATAGTTCTTGAATGACTTCATGAAATATGAAGAATTGTCCTTGAGTTTATTTTAGGAATTATAGTAATATGCTCTATATGGTGTTGAAAAGTAATAATCAATGTTTAAGTGTTTCTGAGTATGTTATATGAATTCTGGTTAACGTAGCTTGGAAAGAATTCAATAAAACTCACGTTAAGCAACCAAGTTGGGGGAACAGTTTGGTCCTGAATGGAATTTTGCTGCGGTTTGAAAAGATTTTTCTAAAATATTTTTAAAGGATATTTTTGAAGAATTTTGCAGCTGATATATAGATGAATATTGATATTGCCATAACTGAGTATATATCTTGTCGATAATTTCTTAGGATACATCGAACACAGATAATACTTTCATAAAATCAATCTTGCCTTTTTGACAAGTTAGATGTATGGAAATTAGGTTAAATATATACATATAAATTACTACGCCTATGCTCGTAAATTCCACATCTCTCCACGGATTAAAAGATTAGAATTATTTGAAAAAAAACACATAACCAAAGATATTACTTGAGTCACACAAAGCATAGACGATTCAATATTCTCGTAACTGTCGCTTTAAGAGTCATACTCATTAAGAGAAAATTGCTATTTGTAAAGGCATCACAGAGGTTGAAGGCCTGATGAAGTGTTTGTGAGTTTCAAAACAAAAGTTGGACTTATAGGTGTGAGTCGAGTGCACATTAAGTTGAGTGTGGGGTTGTTTGTTCCCGAGTAGGGAACAGTAGAGTGAGGTGAGTTTCTTGTTTTTCGGAGTAGATAAATAAAGAACTTAGGATAGGAGGATGTACCCCAGAGTTGGGTGAACCTCTGTTAAATATTGTGTGTCGTCTTATTGCTTACTTATATTCCGCTGTTGGTACAGGAACCAAACCCAGACAGGTTCCTCATTCTAAGATCGAAGCAAAAGAAGAAAATTGTTATATGTACTATAACTCAATTCACCCCCCCCCCCGCCCACCGCTCCTCCTTACTGAGTATCACTAACATTCAATTGGTCATAGAGCCATAGGTTCCTTGGCAAGAGTACATTAGAAAGTTCAACATGAGGTACTCAAGAGTAGTCGATTCGCTATAAATAGAAAACAGCGCAAAGTTTACGGAAGCAACTATGCATGGGGAAAACAATGATCACAAATGTAATTATGGGGATTTGATAGAGTTAGTTGCTCGTTAGTCAAAAATGGCCTAACACATATGAGACTGACTCTGAAGGAACAAGACTCCAAAGACAGATATAATTGGTGACTGCAACTACAAATTAATAGAGAACAGATAAGGCAATGTCTATCTACAAAGCATAAGGCTGAGGCAGAGTATACCGGAATTTCTGGTTGAAGCATGCAAAAATTTGGGATAGCTCTTGAACTTCTTATAAGGAACAACGAGGTAAAAGATTCCAAAATTGATTTACTATGTCCATTAATAGATTGGTGCTATGAACATAGGTGAATAAGATCAATGATTGTTTTCGTAGATTCATGACAATAATAATGATCTTAGATCATTTGGGAAAAGTTTTCTGGATAGGATCTTGTGAGAAAATATGGCAGTTTAACAGATGCATGGACAGCAAGATACTGCTATTCTATGAGCAAAAGATTGTCTACTTTGTCTCTGGAACAGTTATTGGTCCTCATGACATAATATGATTTACTCACTCTAATCTGCAAAAGGAACCACCAGAGGCATAGCCTAAAGGGAAAATAGAAGAGGAAGAAGAGAATTGCCATATGCCAAAAGGTTTGAGAGAACACTCCGAGATCAGAGGAAAACTCAAAGTAAAAATTTTAGAGTAAAACTAACTCATCTTCTGTGGTGCTTCAAGTGTGGAGAGAAGGGCACCTAATCAGAACTACGGTCCTAAGTTGATAGGACAGAGTCCATAGCTGGAGAAAACGAGCTCAGAATCTATATAGCATCAATGTGGGTGAATTCGACGTCAAGATCTGATGAGGATGAAGAATCACCTAACCCTAGTCGTTTTGCATGACTTGGCTTTGCAAGCCATCGAGGTAAACAACATGATGTCCGGAACAGAAGGAACCAGCACATTGTGAAAATGCTTGATGGCTAAAAGGCATGTAACTGCAGAACAACGTAAACCTAAACAAGTAGGGCAAGATATTGATGTATGATAGAGAAATATGCTTGCTTGTATACGATCCTTTAGATGATGTTTAAAGAAACTAGGTGAACCTACATAACGGAAAAGAGAACTTAAGAAAAGTATGAGAATGGAATTGCTATACAGTTGTGATCACCATTGAAGAAGGTCGTCATGAACTTGAAGATCAAGTGGTAGAGCTTGAGGGTTGAATTGGACAAGTGCAAAGTGGAACTAGAAAGGCCCAGATCCTTAAACCAAATTCTCTAGTTATGGGAAAAAGATCTGATCTCTGTTTCCCAGAGCTTATCAACCTCAAGTGAGTCGATGATGATTTCAATGCAGTCTAGAGGAAAAGCAACTTTTGTAGCAGAACCTTCTTGTGTTGAATAGCCTTGCAATACTGGCTTAGCACTAGAAGATCTTCAAAAAGAGAATGCTTTACTAAAGTTGCACACTATGTTGTTCCCCGTAGTACTATGATTAAATCAGTTGAACTGATAGATTGAAATGAGAAAAGATATGTGAATTACATGCTGAGATTAATCATGAAAAGAGGGAAAACAGCAGTGATTACCAACATGTTATGGATAGTAGGATTCTAGAATCTCATTAATTTGAATTTAAACAGATGATGTGTTTTTAGAAGAAAAACTGCGTTGTTAATATTGAGAATTTGATAAGAGAGAACGAACTACATGAGAGCTATAGGACATGGAGAATACTGACTGCACAGGAGACCGTAGAGACTTTGACATAAATCGAGGTAACCAAGGAAAGTTGTCTTGGTTATAATAACGAGGAACAGGACTAACTGGTCTCGTCAGAGAAACCACAGGGATAGGGAATTCAAAAGGTAGTTATGGTTATGTCTAAGACATGCATGTGTGTTATCACTGGTGGTATGATTGGACACAAATTCATAGAGTGCCTGCTAGAAAGTTAGTGTGAAAAGAAAAATAACATTGAAATTTGCTGGAAAAGAAAAGAACCAAACGATAAAATTGTGGAAAAGGACCAAGAAAATTGGTCCTAAAATATGTTTGATTTGTCTTGGTAAAGTAAGAGAAGTACTATGGTATTGGACAGTTGGTCCAACACATTCTCGGATAAGAGCATTTCTCTGCACTAGTAGCATTGATGGGAAGTTCCTTTGGGATAACAGCAAGGTAAACATCACTGTTAGTAGGTGGTAAGAACACTTCTAACTTGCAATTGAATGATGTATATTAATGTTGAAGGCCTCAAATATATTTTGAAGCATTCACAACTGTGTGACAAAGGTAATAGATTTGAGTTCAAGCACAACCTATTCACATAGTCGACTCACAAACAGTGAACTTATATGTGAGGGAACCAGGAAACATGAGTTACATATTCTTGTAAAATTCTCAAAATAGATCTATTTTTTGAGAGCTGTTTGAGATAATAACAATGGATTTGGCTATAAGAGATTGGACATGCACGCTAACACTATTCGAATAAAACTAAGTCTCAATGACTTGTGGTAGGTACTCCAACATCAAGTAATGACAGATAAAGTTTGTTCAGAATGTGTCAAGGGACAGGGATAAAATCTCTTTTAAAGCTAAAACTGGTTTGTTGAGGTACTCAACAGACCCTTCGAACTTTTACACATTTGACTTGCTGTGGTCCATGAAGTTCAAAGTCGAAAAGGCAATAAGATATGTTTGTGTTATTGTGATTGATTTTCAGGTAACACTGGTGATACTGCTACCACTCAAAAGTGAACACTTGATGAGGGGTTAACCTATTAAACAGATGGAGAACCAGATTTCCACCACAAGCTGGTCTCGATACTAGATCAGACATGGTACTGGAATTTAAAAATTTACTTTTTGATATTGCAGGGAACATGTATATACAACTTCCTCATGCCCTAGACTACCACAAAAAAGGGATTGTTGAAAAGAAGAATAGAAAAACCCTAGGAGATGGCCAGCAACATGCTTATTGACAGTGGTCCCCTAAGAGTTTTGGTGAAGCTGTTGACAACTGGCTTGTATATATCATAAATCAGTGGATCATTAGAACTAACAAAGAAACTCCTTATCGACCTCCTAAAGAGCGAAAACCCAATTTGCCCACTACTTTCGACTTTGGATGCTAAATCTATGTACATACAATGGGTAAGACAGCTGATAAATGATCTCTGGGAGTGTGAGGAAATATTTCTTGAATACCTTCTTAAAGAAACAGATATGAGTCTTAACAAAAGAACTCTGTTTAGGGAGAGTGTTCATGTTGTTTTGATAATTAACATCTCTCTGAGATTCCACGAGTTAACTGATGAGATTATGACCCTGGAGTTCAATGAACATGTGCGGTTCTTCCGAATGAAGAGCAAGCTAATAGTCCTCCTGGTCAACCAGAACATCATGGTGGAGAGCTAGCGGAGAAGATGATGAAGGATACAGATAGGGAACCCAGGACATGATGGTTCTCAGTAGATGAAAAGGTAAGATAGTTCAGGGGGACAACACATATCAGACACCATAATGATACAACCCTGAACTTGAGAAAAGAGAGGTAAAGGGGAATGCACGATGAAAATCTTCTGGTTCTCGGAAGAGAAAGATTATGATCCTTGCTGTCCAACAATGAGGAAGCACAAAATGATTTCTCTAAAAGTTTTAAATACGTTCTTCTAATCCCCTGATCATAACATTTAGCTAACATAATAAAGGGATTCTAAAAAGAATGTTTTACCAAAACTTTTGTGCTTTCTATTCTTCTGTCTACATAGAACAACTGATTATAAAATGGCTTAACTGACCCTGGATTGGGTTAGCATGCAAGATGAGTTAAATCAGTTTCAAAGGAATGAAGTTTGGAATATTGTACCTAGACGGCAAGGAAAGGTCACATGTATGAAATGTATTCAAAACAAATTGGCAATGACTAGGTAGCAAGTCGAAACAACAAGCAAGGCTAGTTGTGCAGGTACAATCACAAGAAGGAATAGACTATGATGAGACCTGCACTTACTAGATTTAGAGGCTATTAGAATATTAATTGCTATGGCTGCGGCCACATAATATGAAGTTGTTTCAGGATGATTGTGAAGACTACCTCCTTGAATGGAATTTGAAAGAAGATGTATATGTGAGCAGCCTCCGGTTGAAGACAATCGTTCCTCCAACATGTGTACAAGTTGAACAAAGCATTGTATTGATTAAGCAAGCCAAAGGGCCATTGGTATGAACTATGTCAAATTCTGATGAAAATGATAAAAGGAAAACGGACAAACTGTTATGCGAGAACCAGGGGGAAGCCACTGATTTACGTAAATTTATGTTGATATATTTTATTTGGTACACATTCAGGTGCTATGAGAGTTTGCTAATCTTAATGCAAGAGTGGATTCGAAATGAGTCTGATGGGACTAGGGTTTTTCTTGGTTTATCAGATAAACAAACAGTTGATGAAATGAACCAACAAAATACCTAAAGAGTTGTTTGAAAAAGTTTGGCTGGGAGACAGCAAGGACTAGGATAACTGTTCCAACATCTTTACAAAACTGATGCTTGATAAGGGCTACAGATGTTGATAGCCTCACGTATAGAGGAGAGGAATACTGCCTTTCCTAACAGCTTAGTAGACATGATATTTGTGTTTTCTGTTGGTTGTGTGCCAGGTTTTCAAAAGCAATCAAAGGAATCTCACTTGAGCTAGAAGGATCTTAGGCATCTGGGAAGCAGATATTGCTTGTGTACCACTTAAGTAGCTAATTGACTTATAGATATCACTAATGTAGATATGCTGGTTTCGCTAGTTGTAGAAAGAGACATCAGGTATGCCACTTCTTACGGCTCTTGTTAATATCATGGGGATTAAGAAGCAGAATAGGGCTCATCCACAGCTTATCAGAATTATGCTGCAGCTCGCTGTCTCAACTGTTGTATAAAGAACCACTGAAAGATTTTTGGTGTTGAGTACAACAGTGTCCAATCTTTTGGTGACAACCGAGTGTCTAAATATTCTAAGATCCAGTTCAGGCACTCTAAGTCAAGTACCAAACACATTGAGATTAGACCCTACTGTTTTGAGGTAATGTTGAGAAAGTTAAGTGAGATGTTGTCTGCAAATGAGGATCAATAGCAGACCTTTCAAAAACATTGTTCTGAGTCCTTTTTGTAGATTAAGAGTCCTTGGTTATTTAATTTTTAGTTTTGATTTTATGTCATAAGGTTAGTAGGGTTTGGCAACTTGCTTTATACTTTTTCCCCCTCAAGAATTGGCTAGAAACATATCTTTTGTATTGTGTGGTTAATATACCATATGCGAAATCCTTCGGTGCTGTTGTGATGGTTGATCCTCAAAAGAGTTAAAGTCTTGTTGCAAGAGAGCAGTTAATTGAACTATAATTCCCGAACAGAATAGTCGGTTCGCAACAGGTACCGAAGCAAGGAACACAGACAGCTCTGATTGTTCCGATTGTATATTTTTAATATTTTGGCAATACTAGGATATTTTCTTTTGGAAAGTAATTATCTTATTCAGTTTTGTCGCTTGTTGTCAAGGCATAGAACTAACATGCTAAATTGAAGTCGTTGAAGGTATTTTTGGTAATGATCATTGCAAATTAAAAATTCAATTCTAGCCTTTTAGCTCAACCGGCTAGATTCTCAACCTCTCACTTCATTGATGATCTTCACAATAATATATTGTTTCTAACCTTTTTGTTGCGCTCAAACTATTCATCACTCTAACTCTTCGCTCCTCAAGTGCGCTGTTTTTCTACTTCAAAATTAATTGCCAGAAAGCTATTTCATTTGAGTTCTTGTCATCTTCGTCAGTGATCTTAAAGCATGGGTAGGAAATCAAAAATAGAATGGAAAGGTAGAGGGAGGGTCAATATAGGATTCATCAATCCCAAAGGTCACAGAAGAAATCCACCCTGAAACAACACAGCTCAGTCCAAAACCACACAACTACCACCGTATCACTGACTCGTCAAAACTTATACTCCTACAATAAATTAGACAAAAACATTAGGAAAACACCACAAAAACTCAAAAATAAGTCTAAGGAATTGGTTGCATATTGAAAATCCCTTGAGTGGTGGGTTCCACAGTCAAGGACGCTCATTCCAGGAGGGAAAACTCATGAGACTCAAGAAAATTGAACAAGAATTTTTGAGAAAGGCTTTACTGGTGAGAGGACGCAAATAATGGTGAACAAAGAAAGGGAACTAGTGAAACTTTCGCTTAGAGGGAGACTTTGCTCAGTCTGTGAAGAAGGAAAGTATAGAAGAAAGAAGGAAGAACAATGAACTGGTCTGAAAGGGAACAAGAGGAAGGCAACTATGCAAACACCTCGCTCAGTCAAGTATCTGTAGTATCTCCTTACTGGTTCTAACTGATTAAGTGCAGAGTATATTGTGGGTTCGGAGATGTCTATTCAACGTGCCGCATATCTGAGAATAATGATTAATTGATATCCAATTGGATGTCCTTGTTTGATGTTCTGATGCTAATTCTCTGGGTAGGGACATTTAATGTGAAACTAAACAATTGCCGAATATGTCTATTGGTGTCTACGGTTTGGAGTGGTATGAGTTCGGTTTCCTTCTTCTGTTTCTAGTTTGTGGGGGATCCAAGGGATGGGTTGATAAGTATTCTAGTGATGGTGGCCTATGTGGTGGGTCACCCAATGAATTCTATGCTTTCTAGTTGGAGTGAAAGAATGCTAGAAGTATGTTGTTTTTCAAATCGTTGATCTAAGGACATGATGCTGATTCTGCATTCTTGTGTAACAAAGTTTTGCTTCTCCGCGCTCATAGGAGGAAATCCATCATAGGAGATGGTATTGATCTACCTGATGAGAGAAAATTAGATAAATCTTTCCTTCCTTGATCGTTACTACATCATGACAGTTATGGGTTCATCTATCATCTCTCTGCCAATGGTTATCATCACTCGATGCTTAGATAATAAGTAGCCTATAGTGGATCCAATGTAGTTACAGTGTCACAAAGCATCCTAAGCAAAAAGGTCTGATATTGTGTTGATATTTTAAGATTTAAGTTTGAGCACAGTGAGTTAACCCCTCCAAAGAAGAACCAAGGCAGAGCAACCAGCAAGCAAAGTTGTTTGTTTGGAAGAATGAAGCATAGGAGAAAATCTGGAAGTTGATGAAGCAGGTTCAGGGAGTCACCTCGGTCAATCCAAATTCGGTGTAAATTGAGAAGGATTTAGCTGAGACTTCTCCATTGCTTGTTGCGTTCTTTTCTGATGTCAAGCCAGATGGCCTCAAGTATTAGTTCTGTTCCTCACTAAACCTACGTTCGGCGTGAGATGCTGCAAGTGAATGGTGTTCGGATTGGAGCGAACAGGGGCATATTGATGATAAACTAAAATGACAGCTGAGGAAACAAAGTTGAAATCCAGCAGATGATTAGGAGGGTGAGGAGAAGTAAGAATGATATATCGATGCACGATGATGAGATTGAATGATGATGCTGAGCGATGATTAGAGAGAAAGTATGATGGAGAAGGAAGTGATTTGTTTGCTCCTGTTCCCTCCCTATTTTATAATCTAAAAAAAAAACTGATCTGTGGCCTATAATTAATTCACCCTATCCCACGGAACATTCTTTCTATGTGATTAGGTCCTTTTGTAACTCTTGCTGTCATGTATGAACTTGATATTGATATGTGATGTATCTACTAATGATTCTTGAGCATGATACTTGAAATGTGCGTTATGTCATGTATGGATGAGCAAATTTAACAATTTGTGCACATACACTTTCTTGAGAGTTTTTTAATGAAGCAAAGAAGGGGGAAAAAGTGTCGAAGTCAAAACCAACATCTGCTAGTAGTTAGTGTAATGTTTTTTTGGAACCAGTTAGAATAGCTAACTGTTCATTCATTGAAGTCATTAATTTTCTTTTAGGACCTTAGAAAATAGCAACTTTTCATATAATCCATTTCCTTAAGCACAATTAGAATGCTACTTTAGATTCTTTTTGAGTCCTTTGTGTCGCTGGTCTGTGCTCAAATCTTTGAGTACATAAAATTGAACGTTTAACTGTGTCAACTTGTTTAGTTCAGGAAATTCAAATTAGTTTGTCATCATCAAAAGGGGAATCGTTGTGAGTTCTAAGTTTTGAATGATGAACAAACATACAGAAAACCAGATGCTCAAGTATGAATATAGTTGTTCTGAACCAGCTGTTTGGGATACTTGTTTTGTCAGACAAGTTAATATTTAAAGTTGAATACTGAAACACCTTGTTTGTTACAGGGGACAGCTTGATTAACATGAAAAGCTCATTCACTGGTAAGAACCATACGAATGTTTCTTGATGTTATGCTGGATGTAAAAGTCATGTATCTTTTTTGCATGTTAACTTGTTAGTATGTGCAGTAATAATGATTCCAAGACTTGAAGTGTGAGCCTTTCCGAAGACATTCGAAGAAAGAAGCGTGCTCAAAAATTGAAGTAGTGACAGAAAGAATTCAATCTTGAAATTAACAAGACTAGAAAATGCTCTAAATTAATTTTAGGAATTAATGTAACATGGCTCTATACGGAATTGAAAAGTAGTAATCTAAGTACGTGGTTCTGAGTAGATATTGAATTTGGTAACAAAGCGTGAATCGAATCATAAACGCTCACTTAGGAACCAATGGGGACGCAGTTGTGTTTCCTGAATGAAATTTGGTGGGTTCTGAAAAAGATTTTCTAAAAAAATATTTAAAAGGATTATTTTGAAAAGAATTTGCACTGAAATATAGATGGAAAGATGTGTATATTGCCTTAAAACCTTGAGTTTATACTGTTGATAATTCCTTAGATAAAATCGAAAATACAACTACTTTTCATAAATCTAAATTTGCCTTGTCTGACAAGTATAGATTTTATGGAAACTAGCGTTTAAATCATATACATATAAATACTCATCTATCTCTAATCAATCTCTAATACAGGATGAAAGATTTAAGAATATTATGAAGAGAAAAACACAAAGCACAAAGATCATTACTTGGAGTCACACAAGAGCAGAGTCGATCTCACTCCATTCTCTACTTAGCTTTAAGAGTCATTCATAGAGAGAACATTCTATTTAAGGCATTCAATAGAGAAGTTTAAGACTGGTGAGTTATTTGGAGTTCAACACAAAGTGGCGTAAAGTAGATCCGAGTGCACATTCAGAGTGCGTGTGGGTGTGCTGGTCCGATAAGGAAACAGAGAGTGAGCGAGTTCTTGTTTTTCGGATAGATTAATAAAGAACTAGATAGGAGGACGTAGCCCAGAGTGGGTGAACCTCCGTTAAATATGGTTCCTTTATTGCTTTACTATCTATTCGGGCGTAACAGGAACCTAGCCCAACTGGTTCTCTTCTAGAGATCCGAAAGCAAAAGAAGAAAAATTGGTTATCTACATTAACTATATCAATTCCCCCCCGCCCCTCCCCCTCTTGATATCACATACTTACAGCAGATTCGCAAACCAATCTCTTTTGAGGCATATAATGAAAGAACAATAAAACAGAGGCCAGATCAAACGACAATAACAAAAGTAACAATTGGTACACTCATAAAGAACAATAGTCCACGAAAAGAAGAGGATTTCATGCTAAAATATACATCCACTCAGGATCTAATATTGAATTAGAAGTAAAGCACCAACATGAAACAAGAGTAAGAAGACTAGATTTTTGGTCACTTTTTATTCTAAGAGGCATACAGACCAACTTTTTGAATTCGAAGAAAAAGAAAGAACTCACTAATCTGTTAGAGTCATAATGCCTTACATTCAAATAATTACCACCATTTGAAAAGAAAGGAGGAGAAACACTCCAACCTTCGTAAATAGAATTAACATTCACAACAGTATCTTCTAACATATCTGCAAAAAATAAACCATTTTGAACAAAGGTTATGCGGAATTGGTCCGAGAAACAACCATAAGAGATTTTTAACTGAGCCACTGAAAGGAAACCATCACTGAGGTGAAGGACCCTCCCTCGGAATACAAATGTGGGCTCCCCATAGCAACCCTAACCAGAGGGAGGAGTAGACTCCTCACACAGTCACGCGATGTACCGACCAAACTGCAGCACATTGGTTTTGCCCCAAGTGTTGAGGTTGCATGTATTGGGCACCACGATGCACCACTTTCATTGAAGCCTCACAAACGTGAGTCCAACAAAACTCCACCTGAACCCCCCCATCAACTCATCATGCCGCAAGTCGAAATGTAGTGTATTAGGAAAAGAGTTTAAGGGACTTCTATCAAAACTTGGCAATCCGTAACGATCACAGATTTTTGATTGTTTATCCACCTTTATTAGCTTACCCAAAGCCGAGTATTTCTAAGCACCGGAGATCCAACTTGAAGTCCAAATGAAGGAACCAAATTGGAAGGTCTAACTTCCTTCGTAAAAAAGTCAAGGTCCGGGTGCCAAGTTCATGAGCAGACGTTATGTCGAAAAGGTGTTCCTCTATAGCACAACGCTCCTATGCCATGCCAAAAGTCAACCAAAATGCCTTATTAAACCACCTACTTATCAACAACCACCGCAACTCGCCAAATAGAAGCTTCGAAGACAGAGGCAAGGAGGTTGGCAAACTAAACTAAAAAACAAACCACGAGGATGCAAAATCAATCTCAGGCTGCACATCCTCAGTGAAGATTAACACATCAAATTAGAAGAAACTTTATTGATTTCCAACCAAGACGCCAGCAGGCGTGTAATTTGGGAATAGGCAATCGAAATTTTTATCATTTGCCAATCAATCCGTGACACGGTTGTTTAGTAATGATAGAAGAAACCCATCTAAAAAAATTTAATCTCAATAGCCGATTTACCTTAATAACGAATGATCCGGAGTTAATGTGCCCAATTTCTAGAGAACCCAACAATGACCATTCAATAACATACCATGAAAAGTAAAAGGGTCAATGTTCAGATGATCGATGTAACTCCTTTTGTGGCGATTTATTCTAGACTTCCCTTGGCCATGCCTTCAAATGAAGAAGAAGACATGGAAAAAAAAACGAAGAGAGAGAGAGAGAGAGAATTTAGTGATTGTATTTCTTTCAATTCTTTTTTTTAGTGATTTTTATTTTGATCATTTGTTGGATCTGCTCTCTCTCCATAAATAATCTACTCCATATTCGATCCATTAAATAGATCCCTACCATCTTTGCAAGTAAGTATTTATTAACTTCTTTTAATTTCATCTCTTTCATCTCAATATATATGAGATTTTTTCTCAAATTTCATATTCATTTTTCCTAATTTTGTTCTTAACTAATCTAATTTAATTTTCGTTTCTTAATATTATTTTATTTGAATAATTTTATTTCTGAACTTTAAGATCTTTCATATTTCTTTGTAACTGCTTTGTGGTCCGTTGCACCTCAACGAGACGCACTAACAGCTCCACTGCGACGCCGCACACCGGCTCTTCTCACTGATTTCCAGTCTAGGTCATTCCATTTTTTTGTTACCTGTTTTTAATTAATTTTCTAATTTCCATCTTAATTATCTGAATTTTTGATGATACTTAAATAATGGTCATTGGCTTTCTTATTTATTGTTTTAATAGTTCTTTGTTCGCAGACTTGTTCAATGAGATTGAATTTAATTTGAATTTTCTACTAACAATGTAATTGATTTTGTGTCAAATTTATTTCGATTTAGTTGTAGACATAATATGAGTATATTCAAATTAATTGAATTGGATTTAATAAACTCAAAGTTTATTTAATTCATATTTGTGTATTGTGTTAATGTATACAGTATAATAACATAATACAAAATCTGCTAAAGAGTCAGTTTTTAGAATCTTTGCCTTTTCCCCCTCAGCAATTACGACCGTCAATGGCTTACCACATTCTCAAATACGTACACAAACACTTTTGGTTAAATTTTCTAAATTCCAATTTTACCGATCGACAGATCGGGTCAATAATTGAATAAAACCCTGATCAGTAGGTCGGTAAATTACCAACCGCTGTTGGCGATGATCGTCGGTAATGTTTGTCGCCACAAATATCGGTAAATCATACTACTTTCAGACCAAATTTGCAGCGACCGACACGCATATGGTCGGTAACTATTACCAATGATCCCACATATTTACAAAGCGCAATATGGGTTGGCAAGTCCGAATTTTTTGTTGTATGCGCATCTTACATCAAGGCTTTGGTCCAGCATTACCCCTAACTACATCAACAAATATCATTACAAACAGTTGCTGGATTCTCGATATGCAAAATATACACCAACTCGTTCAAAACTTCTTACTTTTCTCATCTACATCCGTACTTGAGATAATTAATTGATTACTGTTACAATGAACAAAATATGAACTGAAACAGTGGCAAACGAATTTTGAGTTGACCTAATCAGATCATTTCGACTTTGTCTGTGTTAAGAAAATAGGTTTGTATAGTAAAGAGTTTTTTAAACTTGATAAAAAAAGTATTTTTTTGTAGATCTTATGAAAATAAATTTGGGGTTCTTTGATGATGCAGCTTTGTTATAGCATTTGCATGCCTATTTAACTAGCTTGAGTTTGGACATAACCTTTGAAATTTTACGTGATAACCTCACTTTATCTTTTATGCGTGTGAAAATAATTGTTATGACAATGACACTTATCTTGATATTAAGAAAGACCTTTTCACTTAAAGAGCTAGCCATGGTGAAATAAATACTAACGTATCACTATTTACTTTTATATTAAAAACCTACCCTAGTATGCACCTGAATGAGGAAGTCAAATTTTGTGAAGATGTGACCTTAAATTTTACCATAAGGAAAAATACCCAATGACTAGGATAATTATGCACATAATATGCTTAAATGAAAAAATATAACGCAATAAGATAAATTTAAATTTAAATTCAGTTGACTGAATTTACGCACAAAGAAAAAGGGGTCCCCAACTTGGATCATAAAATTTTTGCCGTTAATTATGCAGATTGCCAACATACATGCATTGAGGCGATACCTACATGAGTTGCCAAAATTGCGTGCAATGCAATAGTAGAAAAGTCAAAAGTATGAGCTATAATATAAATTTCTTAATCATGTCTTTCTCACAATTCTACTACCCGTATTACATCTTTTGCTTTAAAAATAGTTCTTTATTATACTTCATAGTCTTAAAATCTAATTATCCATAATTCGATATACGAACAGTTGGTAATTTTGAATTAAAATAGTTTAACATATCAAAAAAATAGCAAATATTGGAGATCAAGAGCTTTCATTAGATTTCGCGTAAGGCTAATTAGCCTCGAC